>LR546022.1:29800-68729 GCA_900536305.3 Caenorhabditis sp. 40 LS-2015 | reverse complement strand
ATTGGGGGGGGGGGGGGGGGGGGGGGGTACCTTGCCATCTGCCAATTTTGAATATGAAGTCTAGAATGGTCTGCATGACAGGATTCGGAGCCTCAAATTAGATGGGGAGAAAGTAAGAGGATTAGCCAGGGGGATGGAGAAGGAAAGGGTTTCCTGAAGGGCTCATTAATGATCAAGAAAACAAATCGGCTCAATTTTTATAAAAATTGGGGACGAGTCTGTAAATATCAAAAACCTGCAATTGCTCTGTCGACCTGTTTTTAAAAAACGTAGAGGAGGTCACCTCAACGTTTTTTCAAATCGACACCGAAGTTTTTTTCCTATTGTTGACTGACTATCAAACTCAATTCGCTGTCACCACCGAAAAGTTTGATACTCAGTCAACGAAAGCCTTCTGGCTTCTGTTTCCCTGTCTGTCTATTCAAATGTCAAAAAAAACTACCAAAAACCAAGAAAACCGTCACATTCATTCTTCACCACTACCACCGCACTTCGTCATCATCATCACCATAATTCGAGCAATAATAATAAGAATGAAAATAATAATCATAATCATAATAATCATTAGGTTCAATAGAGAGAGGGGGGCGGAGAGCGAGAAAAGAGAAAAAAAAATGGGGCGGGGCTTAATAATGAATGTGTCGATTTCTGGTGGAAAAGAATACTCGCATATGGACCATAAATAGGAAGAAGAGGTTCTTGTTGTTGGATACTGTCTATACAAAAAAACGGACCAGATTTTGAGAGAGAGAAGAGTGAAATTTGGTGGCGCGGGAAATTCAAATTTCCGCCGCCAATTGGTGAATAGGAAAAAGGGGAAAAAGGGGGCGGGACCTGAGAATGAATAAAATGGAATTTTCGGCTGATGAGAGAAAGAGAGAGAGAGTGATTGGCTAAACATTTGACACGAAACACAAAAACGAGAAAAAAAACGAGGAAAAAAAATTCGGGAATTGCACTTGAGTGTGTGGTTGGGATGAATGAAAAAATCGGTACCTATACAAAACAAAAAAAAATGATAACGAGAGACCCAGAAAATCGGGCCAAAAATTTCGAAAAATTTCAAAAAGAGCGGCAAATTCAAATGTCTCTAAGCATCCACATTGGCCAGCGCCGAGAACTTGTTGTTGCCCAACGGCGTCTGCTTCGCCTCCTTCTTCTTCTCCTTCTTCTTGTCCTTCTTGGCCTTCTTCGTCGGCGTCGACGGCGTCTGATCTTCCTGCTGCGAATTCTGATGATTCTTCGACACTTCCGATGGCTCGGGCGGTGTCACGACGACGGCGGCCTTCGACTCTGATGGTGTCGACTTTTTGTCATCCTGAAACGAAAAAATAAATGGTCTGAAACCGAATAAAATTTCTCGGCTACGGGCTTCTGATGACCTAGAAACGCGGATATTGGGATTTCTAGGTCATCCGCCTTTGGTGGCCTAGAAACCTCATATCTGAAATTTTTAGGCCATAAGCTTTCGGTGGCCTAGAAAACCCCAAATAAGCATTTTCTCGACCACCGATTTTGTTCATCTAAAATGTTCCTTGACGATCGAAAATCTCAAATTGTAAAGTTGTGGCCTAGAAACCCCAAATCCTCAAATCCTAGGCCGATGGGTCTGGGTGGCCTAGAAATCTCCAAACATAAGGTTTCTAGGCCATCAGCCACTTGGGACGACCTAGAAAACTCATTTTTGAGTGCTGTCTCGTTTTTCGATCAAAAATCATTAGGTGGCCTAGAAACCCCCAAAACCCAAAGTTTCTAGGCCACAGACTCTCCTAGGCTCTCCATGTCCTAGAAACCCAAGCTTCGGGCTTTCTAGGCTACCAGTGATTTTCGATGGTTCCGCGTCTCTTTTGGGCATGTTTTAGTGCCGTTTTCAGCTCCTAAATCTGTGGCCTAGGAATCCTCAAATCCGTTTTTCTAGGCCACCCAATTTCCTTTCGCGTTTTTCCCTTACCTTCACCTCCTTCAACTGCTCCTTCTTCACCGCAGCCGATGCCTTCGGCTCCACATTCTCCAGTATCGTCGGCTCGACAGCCGCCGCTCCCCCGTCCTGACTCTTCCGGGCACTATTGACGGCTGCTGCTCCGCCTCCACGCGAAAAAGCTCCGCCTCTTCCTTGACCACGCCCACCACGACCTCCGCGTCCTCCTCGTTCCGCCGTCGTCGCCGTCGATGCAGACGTCGTCGTCGTCGTCGTCTTCTCCACTTTTCCCGACTCGGATCCGCCGGAAATCGACGATCGCCGATAGCTCGAGTTGTTGAGACTGTTGCGATCCGTGTATCGTCTCTTCGGATTGTGGTGATGTCCCTGACTTCCCTTCGTCTCGTCGAGATTATTCACGTCTCCAGAAGCGCTGACGCCGGTGGACGACGTCTTCTCAATCTGTCCCATCGTCGCCGACTTTTGCAGTTGATTGTGGTGGTGATGGTGGTGGCCACCGCCACGAGCCGTGTACGGCTTCAGCGACGGACGTCCTCGATTGCCACGATGCGCGGGCGCGTGATTCTGATGCGACGACGACGACGACGAGGACGGGTGCGGTGGGAGGTCGGACTTGTTGTTGACGTCAGACGATTCAGAAGCCGTCGACATCTTCTGGAACTGGATGGGGTTTCGGGGTCGAATTTCGGAGACGAAACTCTTACCTTGACATCCTCCGTCGGGTACTGTATCGGGTCCACCGGCGGGATCTCGTCGTCCTTCTGCTTATTGTCGACGTCGATCGATTCGCGCTTCTTGATTCTGAAAGATCGATACATCCTTCTGATGGCCTAGAAACCCCTTGGATTTCTAGGCCACCATCGAACAAATACTCACACAACTGAGCCAGGAGGTGCTCCCTGATCGTAGGTGTGTCCATCCTGGTGGTGCTGCTGCTGATGATGACCATGATGTCCTCCACCTCGTCCATGATATCCTCCCCGCTGGTGATACTTCTGCTGATGCTGATGATGACCTCCAGACGATGCTCCAGATGCTGCTCCCATCGAGACGCCCGACGCGGAGCTCTTCGCCGTCTCCATCGACGGTGGCGCCTGATTCTCTTGCTGCTGCTGAGCATGATCCCCGGCACCCGATTGCTCATCCTTGATCGGCACACTCTGCTGCTTCTCGGCACGTCTCTTCTCCAACTCGAGCAGTCTCGCCTCCGTATCCACCGGTTTCGCGTCGCCGAACGGATTCGCCGACGGCTTTTTGGCCACAGGCGCTGCAGCCGCCGCGACGTCATCGTGATTCTGTGTGGAGAGTGACATGCGCGACGAGGCTCGCGAGAATCCGTTGTCGAACGTGTTATGGGATTCGGTACGCGAGCGAGCCGACACGGACGCCGGCTGATGGTGATACTGATAGTTTTGCGTGCTGTAGCGGCAGTCGTTGCTGGATGGGTTGTGTTGATAGGAGCCCGAGCGTTGCAGGGGGCCGCCGCCGTTCTGGTGTGGGGGATGGTCGTCGTAGCGATTGTTGTAGTTGGGTCCACTGTATTGACGGCCGTAGTTGGGCTGGAAGAGCTCATAGGTGAGATTGAGTAGTCTAGATGGCCAGGACATCATGGCCTAACTTCCCAAGGTTAAGCCACTAGGGTTATGGCCTAACTTCCCAAAGTTAGACCACCAGGGTCATGACCTAAGTTGTTCTGACAGTGTTCGACATAAAACTCGGCGTAGATGACCTAGCTTTGACTGGAAAGGAAAGTTAGGCGACTAGAGTCAATTTCCTATTCTCTGCTTGAAAATTGACACGGATGGCCTAACTTTCTACATCCGTCAAAGTCAGGCTTCCAGCGTCATTTTTTCGATATTTCAGCCAACTGGCCTAACTTTCTCCGAAAGAGTCCATCATTTGAAAACCAGAAAAAATAAACGAAATCGCTCACCCTTGGCGCTCTGAAACTACTATTATTGTTGTTGAAGCGTGCGTCGTTGGTGCCGTAACCTCCGCGATGCGCGTTGCCTCCTTCAAATTCTTTGAAGAGTTAGGGGGGAAATCTTGATTCCAAAAAACTCACCTCCTCGACGATCGTGATATCCGCCGGCGGGCATTGTACCATAGTGATTGTTGCCGTAGTGATTGTTGCGATGTCTGCAAAAGAAAATTCAAATTCAAAAGTGAGATTGCTCAGTGTCGAGATGAGCAATTTGACGGGGGAAAAAACTCGAGTTTCTAGTCGACCTGATTTCGCCTATTATATGGTCATTCAAGGTCATTCTAGTGATGTAGAAATTGCTCATCGCAAACCTGAGCAATTTCGGGACGAAAATTCCGATTTTCCAGGTCAAAATTGGTCATTTTTAGGTCGTTTTCAGTCAAATTTTCGACGGCTTTTGTCGAGTTTCTAGTACTAGTTTTGGTCATTTTAAGGTCGACCTCATTTCGGCTATCATATGGTCATTCTAGTGAAATGGATTATGGTCGAAAATCTGCGCTTTTTGGGTGACTTCAAGTCATGTTAGTGAGATAGAAATTGCTCATCACAAACCTGAGCAATTATGGGACGAAAATTTCGATTTTCTAAACCAAAATTGGTCATTTTTAGGTTGTTTTTAGGCCGTTTTCAGTCAAATTTTAAAACGTCAATTCTGTGCGTTTTCGACGTTTCTAGGCTCGTTTTGGTCAAATTCTCACCCCTTTCCACTCGACTGTCGACTATCACTATTCAGACTGCTCTGACTGTTGTAGTGATTGCGGCTGTTCTGCTGCTGACTGCGTCGTCCGCCGCCAGCGGCCGAGAAATGCGAATCGGCACTCTCGTACTGCCGATAGTCGCCCGAGTAGCGCGACGTGACGCGCGCCACCGATTCGCGATTCTGGAGGACGAACACCTTGAGCACGCGTCCCTTGAACTCCTGATCCTGACGGGTGAGCGCGTGGAGGAGACCTTGCCGGGTGTGGAACTCAATCTCGGCGTTGCCGTCCTCTTTCCGGAATTCGACAGTTTTGATGTCGTCGGCGCCGAAATAGAAGATGAGCTCCTCTTCGACGTGTTGCGACGAGATGTTGGCGATTTGGACGCGGAATGGAGGTGAGTCGGGAATCTGACGGCGACGTTCTGGAGACGAGTTGGAGACTCCTCCGTCGACCTCATCTCCGTCGCCGTTTTCTTCGTCGGAGGCGATTTGTGTGAACTGGAAAAGATTTAGAAGATGATTTCGGGATCTGCAAATTCCAGAATCGATAGAATCTCCAGAATCTCAGAATCATAGGATCATTCAGAATCTCACAAAGGCAGAATCTCAGAATCCTTCAGAATCCTTCAGAATCCTTCAGAATCCTTCAGAATCCTTCAGAATCCTTCAAAATCTTAGAATCCCAAACTTCTTCAGAAACTACAGGATCTGTGATTTCCAGAGTTCCAGAACTTCAGAATCTGAGAATCGCAAGTATTCTGAGCTTTTTTTCTCTCAAAAATTGGCTCCGCCCACAATTTTTCCTTCTTTCGTTTTAGTGGGCGGGGCTTAAGTCAGAAAATGCTCAGTTTCAGTCAAAATGCTCTAAGTGACAATCGGATGGTTTCAGATCGAAAATTCGAGTCGAAAAATCTGAATAATTTCAAATTTTGAGTCATTTTTGACGAGTTTCAGCCAATTTCGGCTCGTTTTTTCTCGATTTCTCACGATTTTTAGACAGTTTTTACTAATTAAGGATGCACATGGCTCATTTTCCATCGATTTCCAGCCATTTTTATTGAAAATATCGGTCAACTTCTTTCGGATCATTTCTGGCCATTTTCTGGTCATTTTGGCTCATTTTTTCTCGAAATTTTAACATTTTCTCTGAAAAAATCGAAATCTCACCTCTTCCTCCTCCATAAGTTTGGCCCATGAGACCGTCTCGCCGAACGGTTGAATCGTCTGATCGCACACCTTCAAGGAAATCGATGAGTACATTTTCTTTTGCTTCTAGTTTTTCTCGGATTTCTCTTTCGAAAAATCCAAAAAAAAAAATGATGATGATTTGCAGATCGCAGAGCAGCAAGGCCAGACACAGAGATAGATAGAGAGACACAGACGGGGGGAAAGCAATTTTGGAAAATATTTTTTTTTCGTCGAATTTTTGAATTTTTCGCCCAGATTTTCGTCGAGTTGGATGTCTAGCTGGATTGTGGATGTGGATGTTTTTTTTGCCTTTTTTCAGTGATTTTTTTTTTGGCTACGTGAGAACTCATCCCAAGTGGGTTAGAAATTTCAGATTTTCACGGTCAAAAAAAAACTTTTCTGAAAAATTTCTAGCAACTTTCGAAATCTAAATATGGGGAATTCTACGAATAGTTGAAAATCCAAAATCCGGAGGTTTTAGAATTCTGCTTTCAAAACTGGCAACTTTTTGGTGTTTAGATGTTGAAAAGTCGAAGTTCTTGAAGAGTTTTGGAGCCGAAAAAATCTCCGAATATTGACAGTTTTTGAAGCGGATAAAAAAAAGAGTTTCTCTGTAAAATTCTAATCGATTCTTGATGCGACAAATTCGAGAAATCAGATTCTTGAAATACTGGAGGCAATTGGAGAACATTTGGGACCATTCGATCTTGAGAGTTTCCGGATTCTGAATGACTGGAAATTTGACTTTCAGTGATTTTTGTAGATTTTCGAGTTCTGGAGTCGTTGGAGATGTTGCTGATCTCAAGACCTCCAGAATCTTCAAAAATTCGAAAAATCTCAAATTCCGAAAATTCAAAATCTCCGGGATTTTGACGATCTTATCATAACGAATAGTAGGAAGTCTTGGGATCCAATACATCATCAGAATTGAAAACTTCCTACTTTTCGCTTTGATGAAATCGTCTCCCGAAAACTCCCGAAAATTTTGTATCTTCGGATTCTGAGATTTTTCGAGTTTCTGAAGATTCTGAAGGTTTTGATACCATCAACATCTCCAACGATTCCAGCACTTGAAAATCTTCAAAAATCACTAAGAATTCATTTTTCTCAAATTTCGAGTCATTCAAAATCGACAAATCCTAAATCTTCTCCAATTGTCTCCAGTTTTCAAAAACTGATTTCACAACTTTTTCTCTTCAGAAATCGTTCAAAACTTTACAGAAAATACTCAATGTTTATCAGCTTCAAAATCTGTCAATTTTCGTCTCTTTTTTTGGCTACAAAACTTTCCAAAATCTTCAATTTTCATAAACTTTTTTTCGAGAATAAAAAAGAAACCAAGAATCTCTCGCCACTATCAACTAAACTACACTTCACAAACCACAAGATCACGATATCGAAAGGAAATAAAATGAACTAATAAGATCATGCGAAAAGCAAGCGATTCTGGCATTGCTCATCATAAAACCAATACTATAAAGAGAGACCTTTTGTTCTTGGAAAATCGTCTAAAAATGGCCTAAAAATTCAAAAATTTCGGAAAAAAACTCGTCTAGATCGCTTTTCGCCCAAAAATCTCAATTTCAAAGTCAAAATTTTCCTAACTTTTTGTGCTCCAAGCATAACCAGGTCCCTCTCTTCACATATATGTATATGTACATGCGTATATCAAAGGGCATTCCGCATATATCGAGTACATATATACACATATCGAGAAGAAATTACCATTCGTTCTATTACATGACTTTTTGGCGGCGACTCTTCGATCGTGTTCTTAGTCTGGCCCCACGCGCCGATTATCCTCACCTGCAGAGTCTGCTGCTGGGCTGCCACCACCTTCTTCTGAGGCGACGACGACCCACTTCCAGAATCTGCAGGTTCCGTCACAGACATCTTGCTGCTGGATGTGTGGGTGGGGATGGTGGAGGTGTTGGAGTTACGACGCAAGAGCTTCACGGGTGATAGTGGTGAGAATGGTGATGACGGCGGTGGCGGCGAGTTCAGACGACAGTCGTTGTACTGTTTATTCTGCTTGTAGCCGTTCGAGGGGAGTGGATCCTCTGAAAAAAAAAAAATGAAAAATGGTGTTTTGGATCCTTGGATTGAGCACTTTTCCTCCTAATCTGGATCCAGGTGAAATCGACCCTGTAGATTCAGATTCTGAGAAAAAAAATCGACAAAATGCTCACGTGCTTCGAGTTATGACCTCGCAAAGTTGAATTTCTCAAAACTGTACATCAAAACATCACTATAGGATTCAACTTTGCGAGGTCATAACTCGAAGCATGTGAGCAATTTGCTGATTTTTCATTCAGATTCTGAATCTACAGAGTCGATTTCATCTTGACCAAGATTACGAGAAAAAGTGTTCAACCCAAGTAAGATTCTTGTAAGATTGAGAAAAAAAAACGATCAAGAAAAGAGCAAAAATTTCATACACACTTGAAAACGAGCCAAAACTCAGCTCTAAAATGAGCCAATCGGCCAGTTTCAGCATCAAATTATAGACCTTGACGAGCTCTATCCAATCTATATAGCATGAGCAGGTTGCAGTTCCAGTAACCGGTCGTGAGCCTGGCTAGAATTGTCATTCCAGCCGGGTCCGTGACATGCTACTGGAACCGAAGCCGACTCGAGTGATCTGCCGACCAATCGGTCGAACTTTTAAATTAAGAGTGAGCAATAGCGTACACTCGGTGAATACAGGGCCTAATCAGGGTGTGAACTAGGATCGAGCGATTGAGGAAGAGCGGCACTTTGTCTTCTTTCGGCTTTAATGAGAATGTCAAGGTCTGCTCAGCCGATGAGCTAAGATCGAGCATAGGCTCTTGGCTCAAAAATGCTCTAAAACCAGTCGGAACAGTTCAAGTCCGAGTGGCTCGAATTTTAGCCTCTGAACGTCGCTAGTCTCCCAAGAATCCTCCTCGCATCTCAAAAAACCATTCCATACAAATGCAGTTCACTACTGTCCATCTGCCTTATCACCTCTTTGCTCTCCCTTCCCTCACAAACTTCTGCCCATTTTGTACCCGTCAATTCGAGTCTCTCTCCTTCCTCACTGTCAAAAATTTGTTCCGGATAGAAAAGAAAAACGCCATTAAAAAGCCCACAATGACGGGAGGGGTATCATGATGACCTGGAGGGGAGGGGAAGCAAGTGAAACTCTCCAACTGATAATAGGTGATTGACACAGCGAAAAATCACCTGATTAGCGGCGAATTTTTCGACGTTTTTGTAGAGTTTGTTCGGACGGACGAGAAAGGTGTGAAATTGAGGAGCAGAGGGGTTTAGAGTTGCTCGAATAGGGTGAGCCGTAAAAAGAGCTCGGATTGAGATCACCGGAAAATGATCTAAGCAGGTTTAGATGCTGCCAGAGAGATCGGAGAATCTTCAAAAACCGGAAAGATTGACTCATGAGCCAAAGGAGTCAAACAAGAGTTGATAGACTGCTCTGAAAAGAGCCGAACAGAGCACAAGACTGCAAAACACCTGTATTCAGCCAAAAAGAGTGCCTCGGCACGCATCTGGGTTCAAGTCAATGCTCCAGAATAATCCAACAACTTCGCAGAGAGGTTCTGATACTTCCAGCGAGCTAGAAAAGTGCTCAGAAGCTCAAGAATCGCAGCAGACCACATCTAAAACCAGGAGGTTCGAGGACGTGTTGAGCCGCTTATTAAGACCGAGCGGGTGCTCTGCAAAGGTACCGGAGTCTAGCTTCAACTGGGAAGTGATCGCTTGGCTCAAGCAGATTCTACAACCTCCTGCAGGCTTCTTTAGCTGTGAAACCTCCGTCAGGCTTCTGCACCTAGGCCGTAGAGTCTTCGATTCTCCGAGAGCCCAGATTTCTCGAAGCACGGAAAGTACAAAATGTCGAAAAGTAGGCTCCAAAAGCAAAAGTGCAAGAGCAAAAATAGATAGACAGACGTCACGTAGGAGAGAGAGAGAGAGAGAAATTGCACACGATCGAAGACAAAAACTGTCTCTTCCTCCATTTTCTCTCCAAGACAGTAATTGTCTCTCTCACTTTTCTCCCTCATCGGTCGCTTCTTTTTCTCCTCCTTGTGAGTGCCATTGCCATTGCAAAATGCCCCCCTCCCTCTCTCTCTCTCTCTGTCATCTTTCTGTCGCCATTGTTAGAGAGTTCGGAGACGCAGAGTAGTAGTGCACACCTGATGGGGTTTCCAGAGAAATGCATCTACTAGAGGCGAGAGGGTGCCAGAGAGGCAGAACTGTCTCGGAGAGAGAGAGAGACGAGAAAAGTATGACGGGAAGGAGAGACAAATTACGGCCGTCTTCGTGTGAGTGAGTGACCGAGAAGAACATCTGTTCCTTCTCTGTTGAGATGGAATATGTGGGGGAAAAATTGGCATGTGGGGAAGGAGGATTAAAGGAGCGTAGATTGGGGATCGGCATCTCGAATAGTTGGAGGATAATCGGTTATAAATGTGGTCAGGTGGCGATTTTTTCAAAAACCGAAGTGGAGAGCGGGAAAATGGTTCCGGGTGTGTGGTTCTTTGGTTTCGTGGATTCAGAATCCCAGAGCTTCAGAACACTATGTTCTGAAGTGTTGGAAACTGAGAAAAACTTGCAAGGTCCATGGAGTGTTCAGGGCACTTTAGGGTATCGTGCAGAGATTGGAGACGGAGTCCGAAGCTATCAAGTAGGTTAACAAGAAGTTTAGGGTTGCGGAGTCGAAAGAATCGGGATGGTCACATTTCGGAAAATGTAGAAGGCGTGGAGGAGAAGAAAGATCACAAGGAATAGGTCCATGGGGAGGAGTTGGAAGGCTGCCGAGCCCAACTGTGCGTCTCAAGTTGTAGGCGAGAAGGTACCTCGGACTGTGCTGAGTGCTCTATCGTGAGGTTCTGATAGGCAGCCGAAAGTGAGCTCAGACTGGCCAAAAAGGTACACAGTCGAATCGGCTGAGGTCAAGAAGACCAATGAAGGTCTATCAGGCTCTCATTGAACCCAGACAAGAATGGGAGGTCTGGTGAGATCTCGGGCTGATTCGAAGTTGCCATGAATCCAATGACAGAAAGTTAGCCATGTGCAGAACTGAGCCAAGATTGGGATTCTGAGAAAGCAAGGTCTGCAGGGCGGCCAGAATGATGCCGATGACCTGGGCGCAAGCGTAGCTAGAATACAGTGGCCCGACAGGATTTTCGAGCTGAAAACCCGCCAGGACCATCATAAATAGAGGCCAACACGATTGCTCAGCTTAGAGCTTCGCTTGGAACCTCCAAGACTTCAGAAGAATCTCCAGATGGTCAGAAAAACGAAAAACACCATCTCATCGAATCCAATTCCCTCTCCATTTCCATTAAAAAGTGAACAACGTCCACAGCAGTCAGCTGATCCCCTCCAACTGGATCCATCTAATGGAAATGGATCTGTTGGCTTCGCGCCAACTTTTCTTCTCCATTCTCTCTGTCTCTAGGAAGGAGAACTTGATCAGGAGAAGATGGGGGAAAAGGAGAAGAAAATGTGTCCTCTTCTGCCCTCGTCATTCGATGGATAGAGAGATCTGGAGAGAGAGGGAGAGAGACACGCAGACCGTGAAAGTTGTCACTCTTTTTTCGAAACGTGTGTAAAAAACTGCAAGAAAGAAACGAGAGGGATGTGTCAAAATGTATGTTGCAAACCGCACATCGATCCAAAAACGGATATGTCAGAAAAAGCTAGCCGGGTTAAACAGTGTAAAAATGATCAAGACCATATCCAGGTTGAGGTAGTATGATTCCGTTTCGGTAATAAATCAGCCCTTGGAAAAAAATCCCATGAAAAAATTGGGTCAGAAAGTGAGAAAATGGGCGATTTTCTGGAGGAGATCAAGGTGGACGAGAAGCGTGAATTTCCAGGGATCTAAAGGTTTAAAATGGCAAAAATTCGAATTCTACAGACTTTTCGGTCAGAAAATGATGAGAATCTGAGGTAGATTCCTTATAGATTCGAATGGGAAACTAGCGTTTTTTGAAACATTTCGTTCTTACGAAATTTTGCATAATCTCACTTCGAGAGACCGATGAAGACTTCAAGGCGCCGAAATGAGCAGAAAAGAAGTAAATAGACAGTTTCAGCATCTCGAATTTAAGCAATTTTATCAGAAAGGCTGAGTAATCCAAGAATGAGCAATCCAGACAGAAAGCTGATAGTAAGAAATCTAGCCCGGAAAACTGAGCAACTGGAAGATGAGCAACCCAATCGTAGGATTCCAAGGACCACATCTAACCGAAAACCCGGATTTCAAAATCCCAGTCGAGCACTGAGCAATTACAAAGAGACAGAGACTGAGCAATCCAGAAATGAGCAATCTACAAAGAAAAACCGGCTCGTTGTGAACTGAAACCAATTAAGGAAGGTAGAAGAGCTCTGTTAGATAACAAGAACGAAAGTTAACAACCTAATAGAGAGGGAGAGAGATCCTGAGCAACCCCCACAAGTGAGCAATCCAGAAAGACCATCACTGAAAAGAAAAACACCGTCGAGGGAGCCGCTTAGGAAGTCTCGAAAAGGGGAAAAAACGACTGCAAAATCTAGAAAAAACCAGCCAAGCCAAGAAAACCAAGAAAACTGTCAAAAAAGTCTTTCTTTTCCGAGTCGTTCAATAAAACCAACCAGCCCACTCCTTCTCCGTGTACACCACCGACACAGTTTTGTGTGTTTTTTTTCCCGGTGGTGTTTTGCATGACAATGCCAGGCCAAAAAAAGCGAGGGCTTTCTCATCATCCACACGTTCAGCGGGGGCATATATATGTCACATGGTGGCTGAGAATGACTTTTGGCAGATGTACAGCCAAAAAAAGGAAAGAGAAAGAGACTGTTTTGTAGACAGTTCGTCGCCAGTTCTATCAAGCAGCTTGATTCAAGCTGCAGATGCAAAAGGGCAGAGAAAGAAGCTTGGCTAGTCATGAGACCAGACGGTGTTCCTCGAAATCTCTAGAACAATCTCTATAGAATCCATCTAAACCGTTCAAAACACAAAGTATCGACGACTTCAGAAGACGATTCTGAATCTTCGGATAGATCTAGAATCTCAGAAAGTGCCCCTCTGCCAGTCTAGACGAAGCAGAAGGGCCTAGAATCTCAAATAGTGTCATGAGAAGTTCCGCAAGTCAACAATTGACCTGGGAGAGACTTCGCAACGACCGACGCCTTCAGAAGAAGCCTCCAAATCCTCCGCGCCTTCTGATTCTTGGTATAGATCTAGTATGGGAGATGCAGACAGTACTAGGACCGCTTGAAAACGTCATGAGAAACTCCAGACGATTCGAAACTCGAAAAGAAGCGAAAAATTCTGTTGAAAACGAGCTGGGAAACTGCGAAGACCTCGAGATTCGAGTATTCGAAAATTTCCAAAAACTTCGAAAATCAAAAATCGCGGGAAAACATCTAAAAAAGAAGCCAGAAAACAAAAATTTGTCAATCGTGAATTTCACCCGAATGACATCATCTTTTTCTCAGCAGGAGATGATTTTCAGTGAGTTTTTTTTTGCTGATGATGAAATTAGTCACTAGCGGAAACTGGTTGTTCAACAAGAAAAAGGTTCTGGGTTTGGCTGTCACTGTGTCACGTGACAAGAACCTTGCAGTCAATTCCAACAACCTCAAAAATAAGCCACGCCCTCTTTGAGAAACCGTGTCGCAGAGCAGGGTTCTTTTGGCAAGTTTTTGAACTGACAATAGACTACTGTCAATGAGCGGAAAATCGGCAAAAAGGCGAGGAATAGAACATCGGAATCTATAAAATTGAAAATGGGCTCATTTGGCTTGAGCTCCGAGCGGAAAAAAAATGGCGGAAATTTAAAAAATCGAGGTTCTAGAAGCTGGAAAGGCTTGCGAAACTGGCAAACTCAGTAGCTCAAAATCTATCAAACTCAAGACGAAAATATGCCGAAAAACGTGGATTTTGGGTGAATTTGAGGCTTGGAACGCTCCAGAATGCCCTTAAATAGTCATATGAAGCATGAGCCAGTTGGAGAGCTTCTGGTTGTCAAATCGGTATAAAATTTTCGGCTCACTTCCAGCAAAAATGGTCACACATAGCAGTTGGCTAGATTCAGAGCTGCTGATGGCTGAATCGACCAGTTTTTGGCTCTTTTGAAGACCAACTTAGTTAATTTTTAGTCAGAAAAGCATCCTCAAAATGCTGACTGTCCAAAAACTCTCCGGAGCCGATATGCCCCGTCTCAGAGCTTCCACCTGCTGAAACTACCAACTTTGGCTAGGCTTCCAGGCAAAATGAGCCCATTTTTCGCCCGAAAACAGCCGAGAAAACCTTTCAAAACGTGTTTGGAGCAGTTTTGACAATCCAAAAACCCTCCCAAAGCCAAGAAAACCATCGGGAACGCTGCCGAAGTGTCCGGAGCATTCAAGAAGCCTCCCAAAAAGCACCACTACAAAATAGTAGTAGCCATGGGGTCCCCTCCGAGTTGGACGGGGGACACATCGGGAGAGGGAGAGAATCGAAGGGAGAGAGAGAGAGAGAGAGCAGCGAGACGACGAGCGCACCGACCATCGGTACGTTGGAAGCGCAACGAGAGAGTGTGCAAAGTGTGGAGAGCATCGACACGAAGCGTCGGAGACGGAGGAAAGAAAGAAGGACGACCTCTGTCCGCTCCGAGCGTGTGTATGTGTGTGTTCGATTGCTTCGCAGGGGGGACAAGAAGAAGAAGAAGAAGAGAGGGAAAAAATGGGAGGAAGGGATTGGAATGGAAGGAGGCAAGTGACGGCGGAGACGGAAGAGGGAGGAGTGTGTGTGTGTGTGTGTGTGTATATGTTGGCCACCAAGTTATGAATCCTCGACCATTCTTTCTCTCCTTTGTGTCAGTTTCGGGAGGAGGCGGAGGAGGAGGAGGAGACGAAGGGCACTATATGTATCACATGTTCCTTCAGAATGGGAAGGTCAGAATTGGTCGAACGACGTTGTACTGTATTCCAGAAGTTTCAGAGGTTCAGATTCGAAGCTAGCCAGGCAACAGCTCCAAATTGACCGAAAATTGGCTGGATTCCGAGTGAAACTGGCCATTTTCGACTCCGGAGGCTTTGGATAGTTTATTTATGAGCAGAGACTCTTTTAGACCCAATGTTCTCGAAAAAATGCTCATTTAGTCTACAAAGCAGGGGGCACTCGGTCCAATTCGCCACGAGACGCTCTCTAACAGATCAATGTTTCATTTGACCGCTTCAGAGCGTTCTGGAATTTTCTCGGAGCTCAAACTGACTGAAAATAGACGTTTCCTCGTCGACTTGGCTTTGAACTGATGGGTTTTCAACTGTTCGGCTTCTGTGACAAGTCTCAGAGGTCGCTAGCTCGCTTTTCGCCATTTTCCGGGGTTTTGGAATCTCGACTTTTTAATTTTCAAAACGAGTATCTACTAGACCACCTAGTTGGAAGAGGGAGATCCAGATGCGTCCATTGATTCTGATAAATTGGCTTAGTCTCTTTGGAATTTCAATTTTTTCACTAAAGCGGGTCCACGGTCCTCAGAAACGTCAGGGCCGTCACAGACTCAATGAACAGACTTTGAGGCCTATTTTTTTGGAGAGAGTTCATAGACTCCAAAACAGAGCTCCGGAGCTGAATGATGTCGTTTTCCGAGAAATATCGAATCTATGGTGTAGGTAAGAATCTAGAGGTTCTGCAAGCATAGATTTCTTGAAATGAGCCTTGGAGTATGCTCCAGAACTATTGAAAACTTCAAACATTTCTTGTCGAACGATTAGACTCGCTAGACTGAAATCTAGAAAAGTCAAAGGCATTGAACGTTTTCGAAATGTTTCCGAATCATTAGACGACGGGTTCTGAACGTTTCAGATCGAAATGACGCTGACTCTATAAAAGCGGGTCTGAAAATCGGACTAGCGAAATTCGAAGGTTCCGACGAGGGTTCGAGCAAAACAGACTATGAATCTGGATTTTAGAACCTAGAAAATTGTTCAGCGAAACACGTAAAGCCAGCCAGACAACTTCCACCTAGCCGTATAAATCAAAATCTGAGGCTTTGTAGACTACATATAATTTGGAGCTCTCGCGGTGTCTGAGACGGAGTACTAGTCTCGGAAGGCTTGTCAGAAATCGCCAGAAAAAATGGGTTGATTTATTATGAGTTTATGGGTCTAGTAAAGCACTCCGGAAGGGTGAAAAGGACGAAAAAAGGTTCGAAATGGATAATAGACAGCGACTTCGGAGTACACAAAATTTCAGCTCATGTTGGGACGATTTCAGCCAACATACTTGCTTAAAAGAGCCATGAGAGTATTAGAAAGCATTTTCGAATCAAGAACTTGAATTTTCAAAGCTAACTCTGTTTGAAATTGACTGCGAAAACTGCTGAATTTTTCCATGATTTTCGACTATTTTTTTTTGTCTTTTTTTTCACTTTTTCCTTTGATTTTCTTCAAATTTTGAAAGAAAAACTCACTCATACTATATCGATGCGACTCAATGTGCATTGTCATGATTGAAGGCAGCTCCACCGGACGATGCATATTTGATTCCATTGTTTTGTTTGGTTTTTGTCTGAAAATTTGAAAAAATTCGGTCAATTTTAGCAGAAAAGACAAAACGCTTAAGCTTTTTTCAAAGCAAATTAGAAAATTTCAACGAAAATCTATCAAAATTCAGGTAAAAATCGATAAAATAGGCTTGAAAAGTTTGAATTTTCATGCTTGCCGGCGAAATTGTAGAGCTTCGTTGCTGGACGCAGAGCGCAAAATTTGGGCATGCGCCTTTAAGATACAGTACATCGCTATTTATTCTGGCGAATTTCAGGCAAATTGGCGATGAAATTGAGCGAAAAAATGACAGAATATGGAAAACTTAATAGAAAAATAAAAATTGAGGCTTCAATGAAATCGGAAAATTCAGAAAAAAAATTATCAGAAAATCGGGTTATCCATGTCAAAGTGTGTTCTGTTTCCTTTTTTCAGATAAGGAATTTTTCAGACAAAGTTCGTAAAGACACCTATATTCTTTCAAAATTACCCTCCAACTCTTCAGCACAAACCTGCCGCTATCTCTTTCCCCCCACTCACCTTGTCTCTCCACTGTCGCCTCGCCGGCAACATTTTAACTGCCATGCCGACCTCGATTTCGCAGCGGAGAGATGGCCGAGCGGTCCAAGGCGCTGGTTTAAGGCACCAGTCCCTTCGGGGGCGTGGGTTCGAATCCCACTCTCTTCAGTTCTTTTTTTTCATTTTTGTTGAGCTGTGAGTTGTGTTTTTTGTTATTTCAAACACATACAAGGCACTTTTCGCCTAGTCTCATTAAAACAAAAATGTCGCAGACCGTCTTGCGAAGTGGGCGGGGCTTGTTTTCGATTTCTTTCGGGATAATTTCAATTTCAAATTTCGTTTTTCGACAAACTCTTCATTTTGATCGAGGAAGCTTTTTTTCCTTGCTTTTTTCTCATCCAAAATCCAAATCCAGTCCACATAACCACATCAACCATTGACGATGACGCACACACACAATAACCACCCATGAATCCCGACTCCGCCCACTTTTCGAATCCCCCCTCTTCTCTTTTTAATCGCACAGGGAAACAGTAAAAGAGAAGGTGGAAAAATAACCGGATATTATTCGGTTGGGGGAGAGTCGATCAACTGAAACAAATTCACTTTTTTTTTGTTGGATCTACCTTTTGCGCAATAGTAGAGGTGTGTTTTCTGTCATCATCATAACCATCGACAGTTTTCCCCCATTGCGCAATTCTTTCTGAACCAAAAAATGATGAAACTCCTCGTCTTCCTTATTATTCTCTCCGCATCCATATCGCCTGTCTACAGTACTCCTTCAGTATGGTCCTGTCCGTTTATGAGCCCAATGATGCCGATGGGCATGGGACAGGTCGGAGAGGAGTGAGTTCTTTAACCCTCACATTTCGATTAAGCGCGAAAAGCCTGGGGCGTGGTTCAAATGGGCTAAAAGTGTACACCCTATGTAACTTTCTGTACGGGACCGTTCACTTCACCAAAGTCTTATTTTCAACAAGGCAGGAACGCTTCACCGAGATTGGGCTCAAATTTAAGCTTATAGTTTAAGCATATTTTTTCGGTTTTCCAAAAAAAACTGGTTTGAATGGATTTTTTGTCTCGTGTTTTTTTGAATCCGTAATTCAACAATTTTCCCTCTAAGAAAATCAAAAAAAATTGACATTTTACCGATTTTCGTACTGCTTCCCTTTGTGTTGCAAAAGGGGCGGAGCTTAGTGTGGGAAGTTCAGAGTGTGCTTGTTTTTTTGTCCTTATTCAACAATCGTCTGCTGAAACGATCAAACACCCATACCAATTGCACACTAGACAATCCAAATATGAAAACTGTCGAACTTTTTTATTTCCCATTGTTTTCAAACCGGCGATTTTATAATTGCCGTACGAACGGAACAAAAACCAATAAATCATCGGTAGAAACGTTTTTTCAAATTTGCACTGTATTTACAGGCAAAAAAAAACGAAATAGACGCAAATGGACCTGACAACCCAAACTCGGCCATGTACCAGAACTTGGTCATGATTATACTCATTTTGAAGCTCAGAACCTGCTGATTCGGAATATCCTAATTTCATGTCCGAGTTTTGGATTTCTAGGCCACCAGAGTTCATTTTCTGGGCCATCTATAACATTCACTGTTTTTGGTTGATTTTCACCGATATCGACGGATTGCACTGGCTTTTATTGGCAGATAGTTCAATCTTTCAAACAAAACCAAAAACTCGGCCACCTGAAAATCCTAGGCCATCTCAACAATTTCCAATTTCCAGCTGCCCCACCGACTCGTTCATCCACTACTACTCGTGTTGTGACGATAATCCATTCCAGTGTTGTTTTCACTTCGAGACATGGGCCATGTGAGTTTTCTTTTTAAATCTGAACGAAAAACTTGGGAAATTGAAAAAAAAAAATAGACGCAAATCCTATTAGGGGTTTCACAGTTGGGTAACCTCTGGAAAGTAGGAAGGATTAGGTCAAAAGTTGTGGAGAAGTAGAGGAAGGTGGGGGTTTTTCGGGGCGGCACTTGTAAAATGAGTTGTTTTGAAACCAGTCTTTAACTTAACTTGTGCATTTATTGCATCTCACCTTGTTGTTGCTTGTGGTAGAGAATTTCAGTGCTGGCTAAAAGTATAAGAGTTTCGATGATTTTCAGTGCAAAATCACCAACTTTGAGCAGTTGAAAAAATATGTTCCTATGATTCGATTACTATAAAACTTGGCAAGTGTATTAACCAACTCTAGATCTTCATTTTTGTAGTTGACAACTTTTTTCAAAACTTGCTGTGAAGTGAGTTACACGACATCAAATCTTGGTAAATTTCAGCGCAAGCTTCCAACTTTTTCGGACCAATGATCTTAAACGCGACGTAACTCATTTTACAGCAATTTTCGTAAAAAGTTGTCAACTACAAAAATAAAGACCTAGAGTTGCTTCATACATTCACCAAGTTTTATAGAAATCGAGTAATTGGAACATACTTTTTCAACTGCTCAATGTTGGCCATTTTGCACGGAAAATGGTCAAATTGAATATCTTATTTGGACAATAGGCAACCAAATAGTTTTGAAACCAAGGCAATTCGCAATTACAAAACAAGACAGTCGGAAACTATGCCATTTCGTAACTGGGACATTCCGTAACTATGCCATTTTGTAACTACGAAATTTCGCAATCGCGCAACTCAACTCCAAACCGTTTTCCAGCGTAATCTTCGGAATCGTCGGAATCGCCGTGATCGTCGGAAGCCTGTTCATCGCTGGAAAGTTGCTGATGTCTCCCACGTTTTCGAAGAATGCACAGAATGGAGGGAGAGTATAAGGAATCACTCGTTTCGAATGTTTGTATTTATTTCTGTACGATTTTTTTTTATATGAACAATTTTTCTCTATATGTTTATACTCATTTCAAAGCTCTTCTCAAATTTCAACATCGAATTTTTGATCGATTTTCGAAAGACTTCAACCATAACACAGTTCTTCCGTCTTCGTCCCCTCCAACCATTAAAAGTAGTGATCAGAGAGCGAATTACCCCGTTTCGACTGTTAGGGCGAAAAAAGCAAAACGTGTTCTGATCATCAGTGGGGAAATAGTGTGAGATTTGGAGTGGGTTAGAGAAATCAGACATTTATGGACACCGCCCATGTTCAGAGTGTTTCCGGTGAAAGAAATGGGGGATTGGATTAAATAAGAGGGGAGACTTGAAAGTTAACGGGTTGAGAGGGAAAAGTGACAAGAGATTAGGTGTGTTTGGGATAGCGAAATACTCAATTTTTCTTTGGGAAACTTTATTAGCTTGTCAAGAGCTCCAAAATGAGTATAAACAAGCCTCACTACAACTCTCCCAATCTGAAAAGAGCATTTCGTAGATTTCAAGATCCGGGAGCTCCAAACATGGCTAATTCACAGAATTTGTTCAACCATAAGTTTTGTCTCTCCAAGAGCTTCCCATTGAGTATAATCATGCATATCTTAGTGACCAAATTTGGCTTACTGTAGTTTTCGTGGCGGGACCCAAAACTCCAAAATGGGCCGTGATTATACTCATTTTGAAGCTCTCGTCAAGCCAAATCAGTTTTCCTTGCTGTCTAAAATTTCTGATCACTGAGAAAGCAACGGTCCCTCCGATTCACTAGACACATCACACTCTTGTTATTCTGATCACACCGTCTTCACTTGATCTGTCAAGTGATCAGCTATAATAAGAAAACAGAGACGGAGAACATTATCTATTTTCATCATATATCACCAAACTTTTTCTTTTTGTTCACATTCTCGGGTCCCCGCTACCACCTGACCATTCGCCCAGAGACCCCACCCAAACATGTTCCCCTCTCTCTCTCTCTCTCTCTCTCTCTCTCTCTCTCTCTCTCTCTCTCTCTCTCTNACATGTCCCCCTCTCTCTCTCTCTCTCTCTCTCTCTCTCTCTCTCTCTCTCTCTCTCTCTCTCTCTCTCTCTCTCTCTCTCTCTTTCTCTCTCTCTCTCTCCCGTTTTGATTCGTACTTGGAATTCCCCGAAAACTTCCCGCCACCTGATCGTCGATCAGTTTTCTGACGAAGACCACAAAAAATTACTGTAGATTTTGGCCGAACGGCGAAGGGGAAGGAGAAGAAGACGGGGCGGGTACTGTACTGGAAGGGTGTGGTCGGTCGAGGGCTGAAGATCATCTGGAGAGAGAGAGAGAGAGAGAGAGAGAAAGAGAGAGAAAACGAGAGAGGGAGAGTTATCAGAATTCCATTTATCATATAATGGATATGAGATGAACGGATGGGCGTTGCCCCAAATGTTGTTTTGACCTCCTTTTCTCTCTTTTTGGATTCACAGTTTTGGGTTGACCTACTGTAATTAGATATGTTGTTATCTCTTTGACAGTTCTCTAGCAAAACTTGGCCCTCTGAGAGCTTTGAAAACTACAGTAATCCAGTTCTCCAGTTTTCGTGGTGAGACCCAATTTGGTGGCTAACATAGGCATGATTATACTCATTCGGAAGCTCTTGGGAAGACAAAACTTATAGTCTTATAAACTTTGTGATTCAGCCATATTTAGAGCTCCCAGATCTTGAAATCTGCAAAATGCTCTTTTGGAGTAGTTGTAGTAAGACGTGACTTGAAGCCACTTGCTTATACTCATTTTGAAGCTCTTGAGTTAACGAATCTGTAAATAATCAAATCTTTGTGAAATTTTAGGTTTCTGAAGGTTTTTCTGGGTCGTTTGGGTCACAGTTCTGTCAATCTGCACTTGAAACCCATAATTTTGAAATAGTCATGATGAGAGCTTCAAAATGAGTATAACCACGCCCAGGTTTGCTCTTCAAATTGGGTCCCGCTGCGAAAGGCAAGGCTTAGCAAAGGCTTACTGGGAGATATACTCATTTTGAAGCTCTCGTCTTGACAGGTTTGAATCTTTTGATATCGAGGTCAGAAAGTCTAGATTTCGATAGGAAAAACCGAACTATGGAACCCTCTGGGTGTCGCTGACCAATCAGGGTCATTCAGTTACCACTGTAACTGGGTACGTATGCTATTAGGTAGTCGTCATCAGTGAAGATTCAATAATAGCCGAGGGCAAAATAATTACACTTGATGAGAGGGAGAGAGGTAAAGTGATCATCTATGTAGATCATGATGATGAACAATTTTTAAAGGATGTGATCTCTGATATGAGGAGATCAGGAACAGTGGTGGGTGGTGGTGGTGATTGACCAACGAAATTTTGGATTACTGTAGTTTTCGTGGTGAGACCCAAAAGCCGAGTTTGGGCTTATTTGGAAGCTCCGAAGCTGTGAAACTTGAAAATTTCAATTTGAATCCTGTATCGGTCCCCGAAACGTTTTTGAATACGCAACAAACATTTCCTCTCAGCCAAAACTAGACTATTTTATCTGTTTTATGTTCTAACCAAAAAAAGTTATCCCAAACCGATGTGACAACAAAATCGGATAACACTCAGGATCTCCAGGTGTGATTTATTATTCTTCCATCGGAATACATCCGTTTGATTACCGTCCATTTTCTTTTTCTCACCGACAAACAACGCCGAAAATTGTTGAAGAAAAGAGTGATAAATTGATGGATTCGATGCGCTTCGCAGCGGCGTTCAGAACAGAGACGCGTAATGGGGAGAAATGTTCGTTTTGTGATTCGAACTATTTGGGGTCCTAAGGCCTCCAAAATTTGAGCTATCGACTTGAAATTCATATTTTAGAGTTTGTGGAATTGAGAGCTTCAAAATGAACCGAAACACGGCTGTGTTTGCTTCGCGTTGAGTCTTGCCACGAAAACTACAGTAACCCCAAGATTTCCATTGAAGACCCAAAAATAATTTCGAGCCTGGACATGATTATACTCATTTTGAAGCTCTCAGCGTGCTGAGCTCAGATGTGTCTTTGAAAAGTTTCGAAAACCAAAATGAAGCCTTTAAGTACTACTACAATTTCTGGTTTCTGAACCTCGTGTTCCTCCCCTCTATCGACCCCCCACTCGTGTTGACCGTTTCCCAGAAAAGAGCAAAAAACAAATAAGAAATATTTTTGTTCCTTCCTTTCTCTAATTCTCTCTACTCTTTTTTTCTGATTTTCGGCTGTGTTTGCCATGCTCTTATCACGAAACACAACTGATTGAGATACGGTTTTCTTATTTTTGTGAATTCCTGAGTTTTGAAATATTTAATGAGAGGAAGTTTCAATCCTATTAGTTTTTAGTTTCTTGATGGAATTTTGGAAGGAAGAAGATTATAAAGGTGTGATAAGGTTCGATACTTCCAAAGCTCAAAAAAACCTCAGAATCCTTCAGAATCCTTAGAATCTCAGAATCCTCAAAATCGTCAAAATCCTCAGAATCCTCAGAATCAGAATCTCAGAATCCTTAGAATCCTTAGAATCTCAAAATCCATCAGAATCTTAGAATCTCATGTTTCAAGCCCTGTTGTTTTTTCCTCTTTTTCATCAACATCAAATTTGAATTCAGCTCACAAAGAGCTTTAAAATGAGTATAATCATGACCACGCTTGCTTCCAAAAACGGGTCCCGCCACGACGGTAACTACGATACAAGTCTTGAAAATTTGGGACTACTGTAGTTTTCGTGGTGGGACCCAACTTTGGGAGCATACCCTATCATGATTATACTTATTTTGAAGCTCTCAATGAGCTAAACAAGATGGTGTAGTTTGTAGTTCATTTTCTCTGATTACGGGAGAGTTACGGTTGCTGGATGCTCCAGACTTCCCAAAATCATTTCAATCCTCTTTTGACCTCGATTTTACTGTATTTCAAAGCGTTCAAAAACCATAACCGCAGAAATTCTTCGGAATTTTAATTCTCTTTTCTCAGAATCGAAGCGCTTATCTTTCTCTCTCTCTCTTCTCTATCATCGGTTTATATGGGTGTGTGTGAGAAAAAAAGGACAAATGTTTTAATAGCATTTTTTCCTCTCTCTTCTCTAGAATTTAATGACTTTTAAGCAGCCAGTCCCAAAGCAACTGACAATCATGATAGTTCACTGAGAGAAGAGATAACAGAAAAAATTTGGAAATTTCTCGAAAATCGTGTTGTTGAAAAAGGGAAGTAATAGGGCGTGTGCTTTTGTGGCGGGTTGTGCCTGGTGCACGGCTATCGGTTTCCAGGAATTGAGAGAGGGTATACTGTAGTTTGTGATAGGTATGTTGGGAGGGGTCAATGACGATGAGTTAGAGTGAGCAAAAGGTGGTTGGGTATTAATAGGAGGAGTCGGAGGATTCTGGGACTCCAGAATCCTCTTTTTTCCGAGATTCTGAAGTTCGCGCTTTTGAGTTTGTGATAGATTGTCAAGGCTTCTGAAGTTCTGAGTCTTCATTCAGAAAAATAAAATCTAAGTTTCATAGGATTCTGTAGGATTCTTCCGCTTCAGTGGAGCATCTATTTTTTAAGGATTCTCAAGAATTCTAACAGGTTCTAAGGTTCTTGAATCCGGGGATTCTGAAATCGCAAAGTTTCAAAGCCCAACACTATGAGAATCTGAGATTATCTACTTCTCTAGATTTTGAGGTTTCAAGAATCATTCAAACTTCTCATTTCCGAAGTTCTTGGGACCCTGAGAATTTCAAATAATAGGAGACCCATCAAAGTTCTGGAAACCCGAAAGTTTCCAAATGTGTCCTAGATTCACAGATATTTTTGAGACCTTATAAAAATTTGGGCAAAAACCAAATTTCAATGTTTTCTTGGTTAATACTCACAGTAAAACTGTTATCAACTCAAACAACGATCCCAATAGAAGAAAATAGCGACGCAGAGACTCTAGACACTCTGGCTTCTCTGCGTCTCTCCGTCTCCTGCTAAAACTTTGAAGCGTCATATCTCGAAAACCATCAGAGCCTTTAAAAAAAGTTTCAACTTAACAAGTGTGTGAAATGTGATTTCCTACATTTTTGTAGGTTGTAGCTTTTTTCTAGCTGTGATGGTTTTTGAGATATGGCTCGAAACGCAGACAACTATGCACCAAAGAGATGTTCTAGCTTTAAAATGGTTTATCTCAAAAGCGAAAAGAGCTATCAAAAAGTTGTCAACTACAAAAATGGAGAAAACTAAATTTTCTACATTTTTGTAGTCTGTAGTTATTTTCTAGCTCTCTTTGTTTTCGAGATATCACGTTTCAAACCAAGGAGAAGTAGACATCCAGACTCTCTGATTTCTCTGTGCCTCTCTCTCTCCTTCTCTTCCCACAACAGATTTGGAGAGATTCTCAGATTCTGCAAAGCGCCAGAGACAGGTGTCCTCCTCCTCCTCATTCCATTCCCCTGCCTCCCAACCACACCCTCTTATCTCAAAACCGCAGTCATTTTTCTTCCCCTCTCCTCCTTCTCCTCCAGATGGCGCGCCGCGACGTCTTCAGAAGAAGAAGAAGAGGAAGAAACCGCATCATCATCATCATTAGATCTTCTACCCTCTTTCTTGTTCCCGTCCTA
Organism: Caenorhabditis sp. 40 LS-2015; assembly: GCA_900536305.3. Taxonomy (NCBI): domain Eukaryota; kingdom Metazoa; phylum Nematoda; class Chromadorea; order Rhabditida; family Rhabditidae; genus Caenorhabditis; species Caenorhabditis tribulationis. The sequence continues at coordinate 43,484 of LR546022.1, read as the reverse complement.
TCCCCCACCCCAAAATTTTCTCGTGTTCTGTGTGTATTTGTATGGTCGCTCTGTCTCTCTCTCTCTGACTGTCACTGTTTTCTCTGTTTCCCCCTCTAGGCTCCGCCCACCTTTTTCAAGAAGACCCGAAAGAGAGAAGAGACACACCCTGTTCTCTCCCTTAGACCCCCTCCCCTCAGGAGGAGAGAGAGAGAGAGAGAGAGAGAGAGAGAGAGAGAGAGAGAAGACTGTATGTGTTTTCTCTCTCTCTCACCACCCATAACATCTTACTGATTTTCCACTCTCATTGTGTCTTTCCTTCTGTCTTTTTTTTTTCGCTTCTTCCCTCTCCTTAGATACTTGTGTCTTCTTATTCCTCCTCATTGTCACTGACACACACAGTTTTTGACATTTTTTGTAGGTTAGAGGGGGTTTTGAACGGAAGTTTATATTTTCAAAGCGCTATATCTCAAAAACCGATGGAGCTCGAAAAAAGAGGCCGATTTTGAAAATGTAGGAAATTGAATTTTACACATTTTCGTAGTTGACAACTTTTTTCTAGCTCTAATAGTTTTTGAGATATGAAGCTTCAAAAGGAGAGACTGGAGTTTCTAGCTTCTCTGCGTCTCTCCTAAATTGAAGGGGGAATCTTAGAATGGGGAGTTTTTAGATGATTGAAGTTTTAAATTCCAGGTTTTTCGAGCGACTTTCTTATTAGGGTTTGCGATTTTCTTGAAAGTTTTTGGACATCAGAATCATCTAGAATCATTCATAGCCTTTCTCAGATTCTAAGATTCCTCAGATTCTAGGATTCTGAAGGATTTGGAGACTCTGAAATTCGAAGAATCGAAAACTCGAAAAGTCCAATTTTTCAGAATCCTCCAGAATCATCCACAGCCTTTCAGAATCCACTAGAATTCTCCAGAATCATCTAGAATTTCTCAAATTCTCAGATTCCCCCAAGACTCCAGTTTCGTCGAAATTGCAACTCTATCAATCTGAAAAACTGGCTCCACCGATTGTGACTCTGACTCGACCACACAATGTGACCTTTTCCCTTATCGCCCAAACTCTGAAATTTTCTCATTCTTTTCCACTCAAAAACGTTTGATTCCCAACACTTTCCACTGCGCTATCATCGTTTCAGGCCACTGGAATTCTTTTTCTAGGCCACTGGAATTCTAGGCCTCCGAAACCCTAGGCCACAAGGTTCCAGTCCACTGGAATTCTGATGGCCTAACTTTTGAGCTCTCGGATTTCTAGGCCACATCCAATCCGAAGGCCATAGAATCCATCAGCATCTTCCTGAGCTTTCCTCGTCCTTCTAGACCCCCGCTCAGTCCCCTGACTGTCTGCTGTAACACCTTCATAGTTCAGTTCCTCCTCCTCATCTCAATCTGTCTTCGATTTCTCCCTCCTCTACTACTAACTAACTGTCACATCGTATTTCAAACACGGCTACATGTCTAGAGACATCGAAACTTCTAGTTTTTCGCCCTCCCCCCGATCGTCTTATCTCCTTACTTTCTTTCCAATCGAAACATTGATATTACAGCCTCCTTTCCCACACAGAGATTTGCTAATAGATGATGACCTTTCTGTTTTTGGACACGACTCTTTGTTGGGGAGAGATCCTCGCCCAAAAGATTGATGAACCGAATCGCGAAATGGGGCAGTTAAGGGAAGGGAGGGTTCTAGTGTTCCTCGAAAACAAGAGAGACGCAGAGAAAGCATAGAGAATTTGAATTTTTTTTGCGCTGACACGAGCTCACTGTTCCCTGCTCTCATTGACAAGAATGGGGTGACACTCAAAAAAAAAGTTATCAGAAATGTATTTAGAAATTTTTCTCTCGGTCAGATGATCGGAAAAATGTGACTTATTAAAAATTGGGCGGTGGGTGGGGTTTTTGGAGGAGGTGCCCAAAGAACATAATAGTGTATAAAAATAGAAATAGAACAGGGTATTGTTAAAATCTTTCAAAATTTGGGTAAATAGTGAGAGACTGTGGAAAAGTGAGAGGCAGAGAGAAGGAGAACGCGCTAGACTAAAAACGTTTTTACTCGAGAAGCATTAGAGCTATCAAAAAGTTGAAAACTATGAAAATTTACGAAATTCAATTTCACACATTTTTGTAGTTGACAACATTTTGATAACTCTTTTGGTTTTTGAGATACATCAACTCAAATTTTTGACATGTTCAGGAAGGCACCCCGGAAGCAATAGCAAAGTCTTGGATCGGAATAGGCAGTTTGTCCTTTCTATCCATCATTTCATTTTGATAGCTTCGATGGTTTTTGAGATATGACGCTTCAAAGATTGAAGAGAGACGAGACGCAGAGAGACTATAGCGCCTCTCTCTCTCTCTCTCTCTCTCTCTCTCTCTCTCTCTCTCTCTCTCTCTCTCTCTCAAGCTCAAGCTCAAGCTCAAGCTCAAGCTCAAGCTCAAGCTCAAGCTCACGCTAACATTGTCTCGCGGTAAACTGCATATCTTACTTTATGATGGTTTCCCAGCGAAATTCAAAAAGTTAAAAAAAATTCCCCCAACCATAAACCAATCATCAACGTATCCATATGTCACATGATCCCTAATCAAAATCTCCTATTTTCTCGTTTTCCTTTTCCTCCTCAATCGATCCTCCCTACTGTGTTCGTCCGTCGTTCTTCTCAGCTGATGATAAATTCTGTGATGATTTTCCTACTCTTTCTCTGCGTCTCTCACCTAGCCTCTCCCTTCTTAACTTTGAAATGCTTATAACTCGAGAAGTATCAGAGCTAGAAAAAAGTTGTCAACTAAAAAAGTGTGTGAAATTTGATTTTAAATGTTTTATTAGTTGACAACTTTTTTCTAGCTCTTGTGGTTCTCGAGTTATCTTCGTTTGTGTTTCCCCCTCTCTGATTCTCTGCGTCTCTCTCACTCTCACTCTCTCTAACTTCTGCCTTAGTTCAGTTCCATCCTCATCAACTACTTTATCGTCTTCATGATTCTCCCCATGTGTGTCTTTTTTTTCGATTATTTTCTTCGCTTATCAAGTTTCTCTCTTTCTTGCCTCTCCATTCCATTCTCTCTGCGTTTTTCATTTTATCACCACTGTCAGCAAATTCTTCTTTTTTTTTGTTTCTTGTTCTAGTGGAGGGAACAACGCCCTTTTTTTGGTGGTGGGGTGAGGAATATTACCTGGTTTTGGAATGAGCAAATTTGAAATGTTGAGTCTTGCGAAATCATTAGAATAGTGAAATTTGAAAGTTTTGTCAAATTATTTGAAATCAACTCATTGAGAGCTTCAAAATGAGTATAATCAAGACAAGATTGACAAAATTTGGTCCCGCCACGAAAATTTCAGTGATCCAAAATTCAAAAACGAATACCCTACAATTGTAGTCATTTTAAAATTTGGGCTTAATTTCTTAGTTTTCAAGCTCAAAATCTGAAATTCAGAGTATCAGAAAGTGGGATTCCAGAGCCTCAAAATCGTCCAAAAAAAAAATAAGAGAGCCTGAAACCATCTAGAACGCTGGCCGTAGTTCTATCTCTTTTGATGATTTTCATTGCAAGATGGTCAACTTTTTTTGAGCAGTTGAAAAAGTATGTTTAAATCACTCGATTTCTATAAAACTTTGTGGATGTATCAAGCAACTTTAGATCTTCATTTTTGTAGTTGACAACTTTTTACGAAAACCGCTGTGAAGTGAGTTATAGTCATGCGACATCAAAACTGTGTGTGAACTTCCAACTTTTCGGAACCATGATCTTTACTGCGACATAACTGACTTGATTGTGAATTTCGTAAAAAGTTGTCAACTACAAAAAAGAAGATCTAGAGTTGTTTGATACATTCACCAAGTTTGATAAAATTAGGACGATTGGAACATACTTTTTCAACTGCTCAAAGTTGGCCAATTTTGCACTGAAAATCGCCAAAAGGAGTAGAATTTTGGGCGGCACTGTAGATCTTTGACTATCAAATTTTTGAAGATTTGAGCAACTATGAAGATTTGAAATCATAGAGAAATTCTGGTAGTTGAGAATTTCAGAGTAAGAAACGATTTTGCTAGTATCACTAGACCAAGAGCTTCAAAATGAGTAGAATCGTGATTCCAAAAACACTCTATTAGGACGCTTTGAAGTCATTACTCAGGGTCCCTGTGATTCGCCTTACATCTCGAATTCTTCAATTTATTCTTCCTCAATATACGAACCATTTGTAGAAAAGCATATTTCTTTTCAGATGTTTGGGCCGGAAGGCTCCGGGCCTCTAGCAGCCTCCACTTCCTCCTCCTCCTCCACCCTCCAATTCAACGCCACGTCATCGTCCTCGTCCCAAACGCTGACGTCATCCATCAACGCCCAACCGCTGAGTTCGTTACCGCCACCGCTCACCGCCCTGAACACATCATCGTCATCACTGTCGCTATCACGTGAGCCTCGCGGTCTCGTACACATTCCCAACAAGCCGCTTCTATCAATCGACCCATCGGCGAGAGCAGACTCGCACGTCTATCTGTCGCCCTCGTTCATTCAATCAGGTATGTTCACGGGAGCTGATGATAAAGAAGAAGGTAGGGCAGAAAGAGAGTTGTGTGTTGAAATTTGGAGTTATCGGAAAAAAAGTTGAAGGAATTTGAGTCATTTTGAGACGAGTTATAGAGCCTTGAAGTTTTTATTCGATTCTGATGGATTCTGAAGGATTCTGAGATTCTAAAACGTCCACTTTTCCAGCTGCCTCCTCAACAGTATCATCCGAAAACGATGACGCCAACCAGAGGATACACGAGGCGACGCGAAGTTTCAATCAGTTCGGCTCCCAAGTCTACGAATCGATGCGAGAACTCAACAATACGGCGAACGCCTATGAACGTCTGAAGGCCAACTCTCGTCGGATGAGAATGGTGAGATTTTCGAGTGAAAATTTGAATTTCCCGCGTCAAGAGCTTCAAAATGAGTATAGTCAAGAGCCTATATGGGATTGCTGTAGTTTTCGTGGCGAGACCCAACTTTAGTCGTCAAACCCTATCATGATTATACTCATTTTGATGCTCTCAATGAGCTGAGATCAAATTCATAGAGTGTATGTAAATTTTTGTTGGGTTCCGCGCCAAAAAGTACACGGTCCATTTCTTCCCTTACTGTCTCACAAAACCACAAAAAGAGGGCGACGAATCGATTAATCAGAAGGCGTTGGATGAAAAGAGACGACCCGCGGTCCGGTTCCTTTCTCTCTCTTTTCTCTAACCACTCTCTCTTATCAATCACTCTCTCATCGTTGTGCAGATCAAAGAGAGAGAGAGGGGCAACGCCCAAAATGTTCTTCTCGTTTTCTCTAAACCTCTCACATCTTCTGAATGTGTCGAAACATACATACATCGAGAAAATGGACGGTTACCGCCACACCCAAAAAGGAGAAAAATTTTTTTTGGGAAAAGATAAGGGACGGGAGAGTTAGAGTTAGACTGGCTGATGGGCTGTGGAAAATGGAAAATTGGCATGATTGGATTGTTACCATAAGCTTTGTCATGACACGAGCTTCAAAATGAGTATAAACACGACCATTTTAGGTCCCACCACGAAAACTGAGGGATTACTGTAGCTTTCGTGATGGGACCCAAAAGTGGGCGTGGTTATACTTATTTTGAAGCTCTCAACGCGCTGGTTACGATTATATCATCAGTTTCATCTTAACTCCGATTTCCAGAAATTCGCGGGCGACAGCGGCACGGGAACCACTTCCAGCGGCTCTCCCTCGTTGTTCGATCGACACGATGACTTCTCAGCGTTCTCGCCCTACCGAAACGCCGCCTACAATTCCACGCAGAGTCTCTTCCAACCATCCACGTCGACAGCGTCGATGAACGATCGGCTGGAGCAGATTAGGAACGACTTTTTCGCCGAGCACGAGAGTGAGTTTTGTCAATACGAAAATTTGGATGCGAAATTTGAATTTCCCGCGTCAAGAGCGTCAGAATGAGTATAATGATGAGCAAACTAGAGTAATCTCTGATTTGCTCACTTTTTGCAACCCATGCAAAAAATTTCAAAACTCACATTACAGTACAATTTTTTGAAATTTTTTGTTATCATCAAGAATTTTGAAAACACAGGGAACACGCCTAGGAAGTACAGTAATTTGGCTTATCAACAAGTATCACTCGAAGTTTTTGTTTTCCAGAATCACTCATGTCACTTTCCGGATTCAACACACCCACCACTGCACTCGGAGCCGCTTTCAAAGATTTGAACATGAAGAGTGAGTTGGAGAAATGGAAAATGGGCTTGATAGTTGTGCTGAGCTCATCGAGAGCTTCAAAATGAGTATAATCATGCCTAGGTTGTGTTGGAATTGGGTCTCGCCACGAAAACTACAGTAATCCTCAATTTTCGTTGCGGGACCCAACTTTCGGAGCAAACCCTATCATGATTATACTCATTCGAAAGCTCTCGACGAGCTGAACACACATCTTCCATTTTCAACGCATAATTTCTCATTTTCAGGCGCGTTTGCCCCTGTCCGTCGAGCCGGCCTCGATAACCGAAGGAACGCCGGTGGCCACTTCATTTCGGACATCCTCAAGGAAGAACCAACATCTTCTAGAAACATCGAGGGCCTGAACGTCATCAGAAATGTACCCATTCGACTGATCCATTCCACGTCGAACTTTGACATTGCTTCTTCGAGTTCTGGCGACTCTGGGCATCAAGCGAATGATGATCATGAGAGTATTGTGGTAGAAGATGCTGATATGGACAGTCCAACGAGTCCATTGGTGAAACGATCGGCGAGAGGGTTCGATTTGAGAGGTGAGCGAGTTTTCCAGTCCTAAAACCACGCCGAGAGCTTCAAAATGAGCGCAGAATGGCGAAATTCAGATTCAGCTCATCGAGAGCTTTTGAATGAGTATAATCATGACTTGGTTCGCGTTCAAAGTTGGGTCTCGCCACGAATGAACTTGGATTACTGTAGTTCTTCCCAGATTCAATCAAACCTAGGCGTGATTATACTCATTTTGAAGGTCTCGACACGCTGAATTCAACTATCAAATCACCCTGTGGTTTTCATGAAATTCTCGCTCCTTTTCAAAGCATCCAATTTCCAGACGAGCCCCTCACGATCAACGTCGAATCGGTCTCCTCCACATCGGACCTGCCCAGCTCCCTATCCTCCTCTGTCAACTCGTTCGTCTATCAGAACTACGACCCGATGGATTTCCAGCGACAAATCGAGGAGCTGACAGCGGCCTCGTGTCAAGCGGTGATTCCAGACGCGAACGGAATGGTGGATCCGACAAAAATTCGCGATACGATGGATTTGGTGAAGAGGCAAATGTCCGAGATGCAACACTTGATTGCGGAGGCGAAGGGAGAGTTGGAGATGAGAAGGACGCAGTCGAGTCTCCACGTGGATTCATCGAATCTTGAGGATGGAGGTTCGAATTGTGAGCCGAGTCCGTCGTCGAGCTATAACGATGAGCCGTCGTCGAAGCGGCTGCATCAGTGTACACATCCGCACTGTGGCAAGGTGTACACGAAGAGCAGCCATTTGAAGGCTCATTTTAGGACACATACTGGTGAGTTGGAGAGACACTTTCGAAGTTCTAAACATCCTCATCTTCCAGGCGAGAAACCTTACGAGTGCAGTTGGCCGGGGTGCGACTGGCGGTTCGCCAGGTCCGACGAGCTTACGAGGCATTATAGGAAACATACAGGTGAGATTTTTCTGGAATTTATTGTAGATTTGAATTCAGCACGTTTAGAGCTTCAAAATGAGTTTAATCATGGCCAGGTTCAAAATCATTTTTGGGTCTTCCATTAGGGTTACTGTAGTTTTCGTGGCGAGACTCAACTTGACGCAAACACAGCCGTGTTACAGCTCATTTTGAAGCTCTCAATGCCACGAGTTCAAAAATTTAGATTTCAATTTGGTAACACAAAGTTTGAAGGCTTCAGAACCCCAATTTAGCCCCCATTACGCGTTGGTTCTGGAGCTTGACTTTGGTCGAATCTACTATGGATTATAATCATTTTGAAGCCCGCGAAATTCAAAAATTTTTGACTTAACTTTTCAATTTTCCAGGAGACCGCCCATTCAAATGCAACCAATGCTCTCGAGCCTTCTCCCGAAGCGACCATTTGGCTCTTCACATGAAACGCCACACTTCTTTCATTTGATCTACCAACTTTGCCCAAATATGTATTTTTTCCAATACGGGTCCCCGTACTTTCTCTCTCTCTCTCTCATCCTGTCCCGGTGCTCTTTAGTCACGTCTTCCATTCGTGACGTCTTCGCTCAGAATTTTTCTTTAGTTTCGACGAAAAATTTGTTTCTGTTTCTTTCTTGAATTCTTTCTCTCTTGTCAAATTGGTATGTATTTCACTTGTAAAACTGCTAAAAATACGGTCATATCGAAAAAAAAAAGACATATTTGGAATGAAAATTTTAATATGAAGCGTTGAATTGCAAAATCGTTTAGAAATTTGAATTCGACACATTGAGAGCTTCCAAATGAGTATAATCATGACCTGGTTCTAAATTATTTTTGGGTCTTCAACGGAAATTCGAGGGTTACTGTAGTTGTCGTGGCAAGACTCAACTTGAAGCAAATATAGCCGTGTTTGGGCTCATTTTGAAGCTCTCGGCGAGCTGAGTCCGAATTTGCAACAAAATTTCAGAGAACAATAAAATTCATTTATCAGAAGCCTTCACCGAGTGAGGTGTGGAGAGTTGCGAGCATGAGACTTGTCGTTGTTTTTTGCAAACTTTGAAAAGTTGAAAAAAGTTCGCGAATCTTGTCCGGAAAGTGGGCACAAAGTAGATCAAAGCCAGAGGGTCCAAAGCGGGAAATGTGGCGACGGCTATGCCAGCTGCGAATTGGAGCCATCTGGAAATTAAAGCTATTTAAGCTCCACCCTACAAGTCTGGTATGGCGAAAAGGGGCGGAGCTTAGCATCATATAGTGTCATTGTTCTCGCAGAACCTTCCCCACCAACAGGCCAAAATGTGGCTTTTCTACTCAAAATTCTTCAAATTTCAACTACTTGATGATTGCTCATCTTCAAACTCCCTATTACCTTCCCAAATTGAGCCCAAAGACTGGTTGATACCACGCGAATAAGCATGGTGAAAAGCTGACACACGTCGGAATAGCTGCCTGAACCACGAGAGCCTTCACCAATTGAGTCTGTAGTCGTTTCGTCTTCTCGCTCATCTCCAAACATTGACTACTCAATTTTCGCCAGATTTTGAAGCCGAAGTAAAAGATGAAGGCAAGAGAGATGATGGATAGAAAGGACAAACTTCCGATTCCGATCCAAGACTTTTGTATTGCTTCTGGGGTGCCTTCCTGAACATGTCGGAAGTTTGAATTGATCTATCTCAAAATCCAAAAGAGTTATCAAAAAGTGGTCAACTACAAAAATGTGTAAAATTAACTTTCCTACATTTCTGCAGTTAACAACTTTTTTGTAGCTCTTACGGTTCAAAAGTTATAGCAAATAGAAGAGCCCACTTTTTTTCAGCGACTATTAAGAGACGCAGAGAAGCTAGACACTCTAACTTCTCTGCGTCTCTTGAAAAAGCTTACAGCGTACTGTGCAATGATAATAGTGATATTCATCACGTCGACACCATGGTTTTCGAAAACCGCATCTCGAATGTAAAGCCTTCGATCATAATCTCCACCGATGAAGTAGTAGCAGAACTGGAAAAAAAAACGTGATGATTTCTGAGACGGTGTATCTTCGAAACTAAGATAGCTCAAAAAAAGTTGTCAATGACAAAAATGTAGAGCATTTAATTTTACGCATTTGTGTAGTTGACAACTTTTTTATAGCTTTGACGGTTTTTGAGATATGAGGCTTCAAAGTTGGATGGGAGACTGAGAGACGCAGAGAAGTCAGACAGAGTGTCTAGCTTCTCTGCGTCTCTCGCCATGTTGAGACTGTGATATCACGAGAACCGTTTGAGCTGGCAAAAAGTTGCCAACTACAAAAATGTGTAAAATTAAATTTCCTACATTTCTGCTGTTGACAACTTTTCAATAGCTCGTATAGTTTTTGAGTTACGACCCTTCCATTTAAACTCACCACTGTCCAATATCCAATATGAAAAACGCAGTAAAGCACCGCCACAGTAATCCCGTACGGCAGAAACCATCTTGTCAGCGTGTGATTGTTGAAGACCACCAAAAACCGATACAAAAAGTGAGCATGAAGCACCGCGTAGGCGCCGGAGATGAATCCACACCGGAACGCGATGAAAAATTGATGGAATGGGGAGTACTGGGAAAATTGGATTAGGGTTGATTTTCAGTGCAAAACGGCCAACTTTGAGCAGTTGAAAAAGTATGTTCCAATCACTTGCTTTCTATAAAACTTTGTGGATGTATCAAGCAACTCTAGATCTTCATTTTTGTAGTTGACAACTTTTGACGAAATTTATAATCAAGTCAGTTATGTTGCGTTTAAGATCATTGGTCCGAAAAATTAGAAGTTTGCAGCAAGTTTTGATGTCGCGTGACTATAACTCACTTCACAGCAATTTTCAGAAAAAGTTGTCAACTACGAAAATGAAGATTTAGAGTTGCTTGATACATTCACCAAGTTTTATAGAAATCGAGTGATTGGAACATACTTTTTCAACTGCTCAAAGTTGACCATTTTTCACTGAAAATCATAAAATCATGGCCAGCGACCTCCTTGATTTTGGGTGTTCCGCAGCAACTAATATGTATCAAGGTTTTACCTCCTCAAACCAACCCTCGGAAACAAACACCGAGAACGCGTAGCGGTAGTTTAGAACGCACTGAAAGTTGGAAAAAAATTTCGAAATTCCAAACAATTTTTTCGTTAATTTCCTACCATTGGAACCATCATATCCATGACCGAAGTGGAGACATTGAAAATCGCAAAATACAGTAGTAAAAATCGATAATTGCCCAGTTGAAGTTTCTTGTCATTCCAGACGATATACACTGTTAGCGGGTTGATGAGGAAAGAAAATACGGCGCTGATTTTGGGGATAAGAAAGTGAGCAAAGTTGATGTACATTTTGGCGCCAAATTCAAAACTGAGTAGCCTGATGTCCGACCAACCAATGAATATACTTGAGTACACTTCACCGAGTTTTTATGTGCTCTCATGGAGTAATCTTTAGTTTTCTTATTAGTCGATGCACCATGTCATAATCTGATAAAATACTCCTACTACGGATTAGGCTGATGAGGCATTTTCAACGACCAAGGACTGGAACGTGAGTCAGTGAAGAGGCCAAGAGCTCGAAGAGCATTTATTCAAAAAAAAAAAAAACTGCAAGATTAGACCATGAAAGACTCCCCGAGGAAAAGTTGGTTTTCCTGCGGCTTTTTTGGTCGCATTTCCAGTGGAATCATTGGCACGGTTACACGGATTTGATTGCAGGATAGAACGTGGATGTCGATGATGTAGACGGCGACGGAGATACTGTAGGTTAGGTGGAAGACGAGGTCGTACTGAAAATATGGAATTGATGGACTAGGAGTTGGAAGATGGCCGAGTTTCAGATATGAAAAGTACTGTCACTTAATAGTCGAGTAAATTTAAAATTCATTATTGGAGGGCAAATTTTTTTTGTGTGAATCAAGTGTGCTAATTCCGAATATTATAATGAAAAAGCTCGAAAACTGCTTTAAACCTTCGAAAAATAGCCTCAAAAAGGCCATTTTTTGAAGAAAATTACATACATTGTATTGTGTCCCTAGTCGATTTTTCACTGAGTTTTCATTCATTTTCCAAGGTTTTTTTTTCAGTTGTTTTCCACTAAAATAAGATGGAAAGCATGAAAAAGTTAGAAGATGGCCGATTCTAGCGAGAAAAGTCCGGAAAAATCTATGAAAAATGGTCGAAAACTCTGTGGCCGAAGTAACACATTTTCGAAATCTCAAAACTTGCAATTTTTTTTTCATCAGTTTCAAACCATTTTTCAAAGTTTTTTTGTGGTTTCTGAAACTTCTCATACTTAGATATACGAGAACAAAATTACTATAATTGTTTTGATAGATTGAAACCACAGAGGAAAGACGCAGAGAAGACAGACACTATGCCGCCTTTGCGTCTCTCGCACCCTCACCACTGTCATCACTGTCCTTCAGAAGCCTGTATCTCCAGAACCAAAAGAGTTATCAAAAAGTGATCAACTACAAAAATGTGTAAAATTAAGTTTCCTACATTTTTGTAGTCAACCATTTTTTGATAACTCTAACCGGTTTTGAGATATAACGCTTCAAAGTCAAGCCGCTTCTCGAAGGTACAACCAAACGAGAGAGTCTTGTTGTTTGCGTCTCTCGCCAGCTCTTACCATACTTTAAAGGTTTATATCTCAAGAACCATTGAAGCTATGAAAAAATTACCCAGTATTAAAATATGTAAAATTAAATTTCCCACATTTTTGCAGTTGGCCACTTCTATCAAGCTCTTCTGGTTTTTGAGATATAACGGCTCAAACTGAAAGTTTCGCTGAAAAAACCAAACCCACCGAGTTCGCCACAAACTTGAGCATTGTATACGTGCTAATCACTGTAAAAACAACGACAAAAGTCAGATACTCCTTCCACTGTCTGTATTTGATGCCACACGACGACGCTCCTTCGAAAATGAAGACCAGAAAAATGGACATGGTTGTGAGGTCCGATATGCAGATTATAGGGAAGCCGACCTGAAAAATTTTTCATGGTTTAAAGGCGCATACAGTAGTTGTCCCGTGGACTCACCAAAAAGTTTCCCTTCATGTACCACCAGGCGAATCTTTGCACGATTGCGCAGGAAAACATGCCGAAAACGCCAACCTTCAGTTTTCTTTGATAAACTTGCACATTTTTTGGTGGTTTCTTCAGCAGAAATTGGCGACGGATGAAGCAGACGATGCCGAATGCAATGAGTACGCATAGAAAAGTTTGGCCAAGATTTCTGGTAAGGAATTCTGAATTCTCCAGGTCCAAGGATTCTGGCACCGAGTTGGGATCCAGGGTTACGGTATCGATGAGAAGTACTGTGACGAGAAGGGAGAACATGGAGAGGATTGCTGAGAGGAGGATCATTCTCTGAAACTGGGAAAATATTTAATAAGGACGTGAGTGAAAAAGCGAAGAGGCACAGAGAAGCTGAAGAGTGTGACATCTCTGCGCATCTCCACTAAAAGAGAGAGAAGACGCATCTTTGAAGCGTTATATCTCAAAAACCAATTGAGCTACCAAAAAGTGGTCAACTACAAAAATGTAGAAAATTTAATTTTACACATTTTTGTAGTTGACCGCTTTTTGATAACTCTTTTGGTTTTTGAGATACAGACTTTTGAAAATTGAGTGATAAAGCCACCTTCAAGGGGGGAGGGTGTGGAGAGGTACCAATTTTTCTGGCACTACTCAAATCTGTAAATATTTCTATTTTCTCGAATTTTTCCGAATTCTGAAATCTGAAAATTCGAATACGTATGTACATGCAAAATAGAGGATTTTCATGTTTCGCTGCTCATTACATCTCATCAGCAAATTCTCCCAAGCATAAAATGTGATGAAAAATTCCTACGTCACGGAGAGAAACTTGTATGTGTCATATGTATTATTTGTAGCCTAGAATACAAATCAGAAACTGACAAAATTTTGGAAGGAAGAGACGCAGAGAAGCTAGAGATTCTAGTTGCTCTGCGTCTCTTCCTTCCGAAAAAAAGGGGGGGGGGGGGG
>LR546022.1:0-29766 GCA_900536305.3 Caenorhabditis sp. 40 LS-2015 | reverse complement strand
ACAGGAAAAAAAGGGGGGGGGGGGGGGTGTACTTTGAAGCGCCACATCTCGAAAACTATCAAGAATATCAAAAAGTAGTCAACTACAAAAATGTAGAAAATTGGATTCCCTACATTTCTGTAGTTGACAACTTTTTAATAGCTCTTATCGTTTTTGAGATATAACGCTTCAAACTCAAAAAAAAAAGAAAATTGTTCGCGGGCAAGGTGAGAGACGCAGAGAAACGAGGCACTATGATTTCTCTGCGTTTCAAACAATTTTCGAGTTCTAGGATAAAATCTTGTTCCAAGATAGATGTGTTAAGCCTGAAGTGTGTTTTTCTCGAAACTTTCGATTTGGCCAATTATCCTTTGGATGATGTTTTAGGGTTCCATATAAATCAGAAAAGTTGAGAATTGAAAATCCGTACAAATCGAGACACAGAAATGAGTAATAAAACTTCTAAATCTGGACAAGTATCTGGACAAGATCTGGACAAGAAATCTGGACGACACAGAGACCTCCAGAAATCCAAAAAAATCCAGAAGAAAATGAACAAAATTTGGCCATTAGAACATCATATATTTTGCAAGTGTGCTCAATCAAAAAGAAGCCGTACACACGGAGCCACATGGATGAATATCTTTTGACTTCTAGGGATTAGGGATTATGAGCACCAGAGAGCTCTAAGAGTCTCTAAGCCCTGGGGCTCTCGGAGCACCGAGTACAAAAAAAAACAGAGATAAGTCAAAGGAAAAGAAAAAAGGAGCTCATGAACATATAGATGAGGTATATATGGCTGAATGTGTGTGTGTGTATCTGCAGCATAATAGAGTGAGTATACGGACGGGACGGGGAGAGAGAGAAAAAAACTGAATGTGGACAAGAAGAAACATGTGAAAGTGACAAGGAGGAGGATGGATGACTAGAAAAGGACGGGGGTCACAGGAAATTGTATTCCTCTCTTCTGGAGAAGAGAGAGAGAGAGGACAGAGGAAATTGAAGGGATTAGGTGATATTTTATAGTTCGACAGGACTCGAAAACAATCCAAGCATCAGAAGGAGGGATTATGATGGAGAACTAGAGCAGACCTTATGATTCTGTTCGGATCTTTCTCGAAAGATTTGGGACGCTGACTTATTTTTTTGAACTTTTCATAGACAGATTTGAACTCGGCAAGTGATGAGCTTCGAAATGAGTATAAACACGGCTGGGTTTGATTGAGCTACAGTAGCCCTGGGATCCAAGGCTTGGTTTTCGTGGCGGGACCCAAATTTGGGAGGGAATCTCGTAGTGTTGAAGACCTCGGCGGAAAATGTTTTCAGGGGAAGTTAAGACTCAAAATAAGTTTGAAAAACTAATTTGTTCCTTGATTTTGAAAAAGGTCATAAAAACTTTCAGTTAGTTGGGAGCTCTTAAGATGGTAAATTTGGCAGGATAATCAGAAAATTTCAATGACTTGTTTCTATATTTTCAGCCTCTCTCAATGGATCTCTAAATAGCCATCTTTAGTATCAAAAACTATGAAGATTTACTGCATAAAAAACTTGCAGAGATAATAACGGAAATTTGATATTTTTTTCCATTTGGTGGATTAATGCATATCTATTTTGAGAGGAAATTGGGGAGATTAGTAGGAGGTGTGATATCGCATATTCCTTCTTGCAGAGATGAGGTTCAAGAGCTTGGGATTTTTCAAGATTCTAAAGGACTCTGGATGTTTTTCGGAGATTCTAAGAGGTCTTGTTAAGTTCTGAAGAATGCTTACTGGTTCTAGAAGTTTCTGGAAATTTCCGGAAAATTCTGGAGCATTTTGAAGGATTCTAGAGACTTCTAGAAAACACTAGAGGAATTGATAAATTGGGAAAGTCGGAAAAATAGGAATTCGTTAGAATTCAGAATTCATGAAAATTCAAAATCCACGAAGATTCGGAATCCTTGAAAACTCAGAATTCCACAATTCGGAAACTCTGAAAATTCGAATTTCACGAAAGTTTGGAATCGCTAAAATCTCAGATTCCCGGTAGGTTCTGACATCCTTAAAATAAGGAGTCGTTAAAATCTAAGAATCCCTGAGACTTCGAAAACTCAGAACAGAAAGTTCAGATTCACTTCAAACTATGAAATCCAGAAAAAAATTTCAAAAACAAATCATTTGGGAACATGATTATTATCAGACCTTTATTATCGAACAAGTTTTCAAACAGTTGAAGTAAAAAAGCAAAAGTGTCATAGTCTATGACTCATAGAAGCTATTATTAATCTCCGGAAACTATCAATCAAAAAATGATGGAAGCCTTGAAATTCTTGAAATGAGAAGGAAGTTGAGACGAAGTTTTTCTGAAAATAAAACTCATAAAACTTGTCTTCAAGGACTACAAAATCTACCTATTTTCTCAGCTTTCTTTTCTTGACTACTGGCTCGCCGTTGGAGTTCTCTTGCTCTGTGACGCTATCGAATCCGGTGAACAAGTCATTGTACTCGACAGCTGGTAGCGGAAGATCCTCGGGCTTTTCCTTGCCATCTGCAACCTCTCCGAATCTGGAGACGTCTTCATCGTTGGCCAGTCTTGGAACATATGGAGGCTGGAGGAATTTCTTGACGACGTCATTCCAGTTGGTTCTCTTGACGAATGGCAACTTCATGACCTCCAGAATATCTGGGCGATTCGCGGGGTTCGAAGTCAGAAGAGCAGAGATGAATTGATGGCATTCGGTGGAGATTTCTTTGTTAGTCGATTTGTGATTGATAACCTTCGGGAGTCTCGCCGATCCATTTTTCCCAACTGGCAGATTCTCGTTGGTGAGCATCTCGAAGAGCAGCACGCCGAGAGCCCAGATGTCTACTCCATGGCCGTAGCCTTTCTTCTGGAGCATTTCTGGCGCTTGATATCCAGGAGTCCCACAGATGGTCCTGGTTTTCATGCCCTTATGAAAGTTGGGCTTGCAAAGGCCGAAGTCTGTCAGTTTGATGTGACCGCTTTTCTCGATCATTATGTTCTCGGTCTTCAGGTCGCGGTAGATCATTTTGTTCCCATGCAGGTACTCCAATGCACAGACAATTTCAACGACGTAGAATCGGGCTTCTTCCTCACTGGGCACTCTCTTCTGCTCGTCTTTGAAGTAGTCTTCATAGGCGTTGTAGAGGTTACCGCCGGAGTAGTATTCCATGACGATGTATACCTTGGCAGCGTTCTCGAAGCAGAAGTGCATGGAGGCTAGGAACGGGAAGCAGAATCGGAAGGATCGAAGCGCGCGGATTTCGTTCTTCAATTGGTCAATCTTTTCCATGGTTTTCGCGGTCTTCTTTGTGGGCTTGGGGACGAT
Source organism: Caenorhabditis sp. 40 LS-2015 (assembly GCA_900536305.3). Classification (NCBI taxonomy): domain Eukaryota; kingdom Metazoa; phylum Nematoda; class Chromadorea; order Rhabditida; family Rhabditidae; genus Caenorhabditis; species Caenorhabditis tribulationis. The sequence goes on along the minus strand of LR546022.1, from coordinate 26,459 downwards.
CTTGATGGCGACGAGGCGCTCGAAAGCCTGCTCGGAGCTGAGGTTTTCGGCAAGGAAGACCTGGAAATATTGGAGGTTTGGAAAGTTTTGTTCTAGAATCTCAGAATCTTGGGGATTTCATTTGGTGATTTCTTGTACAAATCGTCAGGAAATCGTCCACAGTTGAAAAAGTGGTAACCCGATTCTCCTAAAAGTTTGTGGGCATATCAAGCAACTCTTGATCTTCAAATTTGTAGTTCATAATTTTTCCAAAAATCACGATTAAGTTAATTATGATGGTCTTACTTCTTCCGTCATTTTTCGAGAAATTTCGATGTTTGATTAGGTCTCCGGTATTTTTTCTAAGCTTGTATCATGGTTGAATTGTACATAGTTTCAGAAACAAATTTCACACAAAAATTTAATAAAAATTTCTGAAAAAATAGCAAAACCCCGGACACCTACTCAAACATCGAAAAACAAGTGTGCCCCAACTCCCTTAGCCCACCGTAAAAACTCTATCAGATTGTTCGGAGGTGGTCTTGGGTGACACTATATTAGAGGTTGGCACTCAACTGGGAGGTGACTATCTAATGGAGTTTTTACGCCAGCTGGTCGGGATATGGACAAAATGGCGAAATTCGAACCTCAAATCTTACCTTTCCAAATCCTCCGTGTCCAATGAGATGGAGAATCTTGAAATCCGTCATCTCCTTCGGTTGTGGCGCGTTCTGTCTCGTCTCGTTCTTCTGGATTCCGGACATTGTCGTTGGGAAAATTGAGTGGGCGTTGAAAACTGAAAAGTGTTTTTGATTAAAGTTAAGAAATACATTCAGACGAAAGAAACAGAGGATGTTTTAAGAGCTAACTATGGAGTGTATGATGCTACAGGATGAGAAGGCCGCAGAGTACAAAAAAAAAAAACAGAAGAGGGTAAATGTGCAACAGTCGAAAACATAGTCGTTTGTCTCAGCACTAGTCTAGACGGTGCAATCTGACCACTATGAGAGGGAGAGAGGTTTACGACACGTTTAGCTGTCATAACATTACTGAGTGAATGGATAATAAGGAATCGTAAATATGTCTCAAGCTGTGACAAGGTGACGACAAACTGAGAAGAGGGTTAATGAAACTATGAAGAGCACTCTGAGAATTATCTCTGACCTGACCCATATTGTTTTAGTAAAGGTGACTCGCCCGCTAAATTAGGCCCCGCCTCCAAAACAGAATAAACAAGGTTTCGACACAATTCGTTGAGAGGGCGGAGCCTATTCTGGCCAGGAACGAAAACACACAGTGACCTGGCGCTAGAGGAATGTAATCGCGCTCCATTGAGCCGCCCCCTCCGCCTCCCAATTTTCAAATTTTTTTCCGGCGTTCTCAAAACCAAAAGATTGTTATATTATCCTCACAGAATGTAGAATAAATGGTAAAAAAACGTTCAAATGCTCGGCCTAAAAATCTTCTCGCTTGCACTTCTCTAGCGCCAGGTCTCCATGGGCGGGGTCTATTCAGACGAGATCCGTAAACACCCCCATTGCGTCAACCTCACTACGAAAGTACATATATACAAAGAATTCTGATTGGAAATTTGAATTTCTGGTGTGAGTAGAAAATGTCGAAAAGATGAGAACGATTGGGGGGAAAAGAACACACATAAAAGTTATGACGTAATGATGGCGGGGTGTGGAGGAGAGAGCAAAAAAAGAGGGGAGGTACGCAACACCCTTTGGGGGAGAATTGAAGGTCGGACAGCGGGGAGACATCAAGGGAAAGCGAGCCAAGTTTTTCGAACACTTTTCGGCTTTGGCTCTTTGAAGACATCTATTGTCGTAGTGAAGATGACGAACCTCCGATAATAAGCATTCAAACTTTTGTTCATTTCGTTCTGTGGGCGGGGCATATGCGTTATCTTCCACGGAGAACATGATCGGAGCCTACTAAGCCAGAAAATCTGAAGAACATAAAAATTCTAGAGGGCTCTTCGAAAAGAAAGGACAAAACACAGGAGTCGCAACTTTATTGAACAAAAACGAGAACAACGAGGAATCTTTTAGAACGGCCTCTCGATGATGTGTAGTGCGTTGAGCGGTAGATGATCGTGACGTCGGGTATGGCGTTGCTCGGAACATCCTAAACAAAGTTGGTTTTATCAAATGGGAAAGTGTGTTTGTGATTCTTCTGGAATACTCTGGATTTCACAAACATTCTAGAATTTACTCTTTTCAAACATGCTCATAACATATTACCAGATCTAGGTTTTCGAGTAATCCGAAACATCGTGTAATTTCAAGCATAACTAGCCAATCACACTCACAAGAACATTTTTCGCAACGCCCTTAAATTGGACTGTTTGTATAAAATCTAGTAATAGATTCAGACTTTCAAAAACTCACTTCCTATTTTCTCCATTTCGCTGTTGAGCGTCTTTGACAGCATTTAGGTAGTAGCTCTGTAAAAGTGATATTTGTTTGTGGTATTTTGATCAAATTTATCTCGGTTTCTGTAACAGATGTCAGAAAATAGTCAACTAGCAAAAAATTTATGATGTCATGTTGCGTGTTTTGGTAGTTAAGCGCATTTTGATTTTTGTTACCGGAGCCGAGATAATTAGGTCGAAGTTTGAATATAACCCTTCCAAAAACTCACTCTCTAATTTCTCCATTTTGATGGTGCGCGTCCTGTACTGCGTTTAAATAATTGCTCTGTAAAATTGATATTAGTTTGTGGTCGTTTTGATCGAATTTATCTCGGTTTCTGTTACAGATGTCAAAAAATAGCCCACTAGCTAAATATTTATGGTGTCATAATGCACGTTTTGATAGTTGATGTCATTTTGATATCTGTTACCGGAGCCAAGATGAATTAGGTCGAATTTTGAGTGTAACCATTAATTCTCGAAATACTCACTTTCATTATCAAAATTTTGCTGGACCGGAAGATATTATACAAAATATGAGGTCTAGAAATAGTGACGTCCTCATTTGTCGGTCATCTAGTAACAGTTGGTGGGTAGAAAATTCAGAAAAATCAACAGACACTAGAACTTTCCGACCCCTTTAAACAGTTAGGAGTCTTGGAAAGTTCTAGAAGGAGACGTCCATTCAGTCGGTCGTCTTGTGGGGAAGAATAAGGGAAATGAGCCGGGGAGAGCTCACGCGGCTTCTTTTCTTTATTTCTCTACACTCTCTTCTATGGAGGCGTTTGATAAAGTCTCGTGATTTAGCAGATGAAAGAAACGTGGGGTGAAACCGCGCGACAAGGATTAGGGGATTGGTGGTTGGCAAGGCAACGGAATAGAAACCAAAAGAGAAACCAACCAAGCCTCTTTCACTCATGCTGATATGAAAAGACAAGTCTTATATACTTTCGTTCGAAGAATAAAAGATCAGAATCAAGTGTGAGGGTTTCTTCAAGATAGTAGGATTCCGATGAAGTCCAGATAGGATCTAAGAATCTGTAGGGATTCTTTTCCAAAAAAAAAAAGAAATTTCTAAAATTTTGGTCTAAAATCGCACGACAAAAGCCACAATATGGGCTTCTGACAAACTCTGAAAAACATTTGAAAAAACACAAGAGGTTGTCTGGATAGTTATAAGTTTATTGAACCACAGGTATTCATCAAAGTTTAACTGTTTTGGTAGCTGTTTCAAATTGTAGATCTGTAAAAGAAGATGGTTATTGTATAAGAGTTTATTGATGAAATGAAGTGAAGAGAAGTGAAAAAGTGAAGAAAACCAGCAGAGCCATTTTTTTTCCATTTTTTTTTCTCTGGCGGAAATTGTATCGTGTTTCATAAACATGTTGCAGATCTGTAAACCAAAGAAAATTTTGGGAATGAAAAACTCTGTTCAAGGAGTGCTCACCTTTTCAAAGAGAAAGTTCAATGGAATCTAACAATTCGAATATTCAGAAAAATCAGTAGCATGAAACTTTCCGACCCCTTTTGACAGTTAGGAGTCTTGGAAAGTTCATTGAAGGAGGCTCCATTCAGGAAGGTGCCAGGAAATAAATTGATGGTGAAGAACGAGGAGGAAACTGTATTTATACTGGTTGTGACGTCACCGACGGTCGTTCACATGATGTTTCATGAGAACTGTGTGGGATTGGGAACACACGAAATTCACAATAGTTCAATGGAATCGGCTGCAAACGCAAGAGAAGAGTGGTTTATAAACCATGGGGATGAAAAGTTATGGGCAATAAACGGACACGTTTCGGAGTGTACGGAGGAGGAGACATTCTACGTAAATCGACACTCTGAGAGTTAACATTTTCCAATTTTCGAAACTACAAAATACAGTACCCCGAACTTTTTTTTGTTCGAAAACCTTCGAGAAGTTCGAACAACTTTTCGTGAAGTTTTCAAAAACTTTCAAGAAAAAAACAAAACATTACGAAAAAAAAATGCGCCTTTAAATTTACAGTACTGACAAGCAGACTACGACACTCTGGCCAAGAGGAAAGCTGGCTCAAATGAATGAAGCAGAATACATTCGAATGTATCTCAAAATACTCAAGTGTTCTCCTGACTCTTCCGAATCTCTCAAAATCCTGCATTGACCACAATTGAAAATCTGAAAAACCTGAAATTTTCCAACAAATAGAAAAGCAGAATCGAGATAGTTACAAGTTTATTACAAACATTGGTAAGTGCCGTTGTAGCGGAATTTCTAACAACAAAGGACCTCCATGTGAAGGATCGAGATTTAAAAATCCTCCTATGCCTTTATTGGTGGGTTGGTCACTTTTACCCTAAAGGACTCCACCTTTATTCTAGACCTCGGCGCCTAGTGAACGGACACCAAGTCTGTGCCTAGACTCTCGTTTATCGATATAAGTGAAAGGTCAAGAGCCTAGTCATCTCCTTTGTTGTTCGGCTTGTCCCGGACACCCAAAAGGAGGAGACCTACTTTACAATCAAATGCAAGAATAAAGGGATGGGGTACACTATTATGGGGGCGAAAATGGGGGGAGTGTGAACCTAGGCATCCATTTAACATGATAGATAAAAAGGCATTTCTCTAGAGAATATTTACTGTGAGCCAAGAATATGGGATGAGGAAAGAGGGGGGGAGACCTCGTCCCTTCAGATGGATATCCAAGACTGAAGAGGCATGGCGGAGCGCGATGTCACTTGTCTCTTTTTCTTCGACTCTGATGGTAGTTCCTGAAAAAGAAAAGTATTTGAATTGCCGCCAGAAAACTAGGGACTTTTTTTTAGCTAAAAGTTGAAAGGTTTCAGCTAGAAATCGTGAATTTTGAGACACAAGCAGTGAGCTTTGTGTCAGAAATGATGCATTTCTAGTCGGATGTTGGGAATTTTGACCGGAAAAAATACAGTTTGAGCGCAAAACAAGTGAACTTGAGATCAAAAATAGTAAATTTCTCGCTGAAAACAGTAACTTTTCAGACGGAAAAAAGCAAATTTCGACTCGAAAACAGTGAATTTAGGGTCAAAATCAAGAAGTTTCCTACCGAAAGAGAGAACTTTGAGCAGACAATAGTGATTTTTCAGCCGAAAACAGTGAATTTTAAGCCGCCAAAAGACAAAACTTTTCGACTCAAAAATCATGAAGTTCGGCTTTTGAATAATGAATTTTTATCAAAAAAAAAAACAAACTCCAAAGCTTAAATGGTGAATTTTGAGTCAAGACATATTTGACTTTGAGCCAAAAATACCGACTTAACTCAAAAGCAAGTCAGTTTTGAGCCATGAGGAGTGTTAGCTAAAATTGTCAATCTTGGGCCAAAAATATTGAATTTTGAGCCGGAAACAAGTGAATTTCAAATTGAAAATAGTGAATTTAGACCGAAAAGTACGCATTTGTGGCCAAAAATAGTGAATTTTGAGCCATAACTATGAGATTTGAACACAGATTTTGAACTCACCTCGATATAAAGAGATTCAATGAAGTTCAAATATTCAGAAAAATCAATAGAATAGAAAGTTCCGACTCCTTTAAACAGTTAGGAGTCATGGAAAGCTCTACAAAATGGGGACGTCCATTCAGTCGGTCGTCTAGGAAGGCAGAATGAGGATGGAGAGGCGTCTAGGAGCACTCAGCGGGTGCCATTCCGTTTTTCTCTAGACTCTCTTAGTTTTAGCTCTCTCTCTCTCTCTGACTCTCTCTGGCTCTCTCACTCTCTTCCTCTCGCTCAATTGAATATTTAATGCAACGCAGCAGATGGTCCCGGACAACATCCTCTCTTTTGTGAGGAGTCAGAGACAGAGAGAAAGAGAGAAGGAGAGAACACAAGAGGGGAAAATGAGACTATGTTATTGCCTGGGAGCACTCTTCTTCGGGTGAACATCTGTTCACCATGGGGAGCGCAGAAAATTAGTATGAATCTGAAAGTATGATAACTACGAATTCGAAGTTTCAAATCGAAAAATAGATGGAAGAATCGACATCATATTTTCAAGAGTTTCATGGCGAATATAATCATGACAAGGTTTTCATGAAAAGTTGGGCCTCGATAAGCGATATTCAAACGGGAGCAGTCTTGTTTGAGTTCATTTTGAAGTTAAATTTCGAACTGATAGTCACGCAAAGGTTTCATACGGAATTGCTCAGTTTCAACTGGAATTGCTCAGATTCGGAATTGCTCAATTTTAACCGAGAATTGGTCAGTTTCGGAATAGCTCAGTTTCGGAATTGCTCAGTTTCGAAATTGCTCAGTTTTAACCGAGAATTGCTCAGTTTCAACTGGAATTGCTCAGTTTCGGAATTGCTCAGTTTCAACCAACTAATATCTGAAGAGTTATTCGATTTATTTGCAATGTTAGACGAATAGAAATTATACCTTTTATTCGCAACAAAATCAGACTATCGATTTGAATGACTAGAAACAAAAGACAAGGTATGAAACTTTGTTATCCAGGAGCGAGTCGAGATTGCTGGTCTGGCGGAAATGAATATCAGACAAGAGAAGAAGAATAAGTTTCCCGAATCGAGAAGGGGAAGAATAAAGTTTCAGACAGCATTTTTGAAGGAGGCAGATGCATTGGTCGACGAGTTGATCTTCGAACGAATAGTCCAAGTCTCGTTGGCTGAAATATCTTCAGGCATGATATGAACATCGAGAAACTGTGTCTCTTTTGGGAGAAAAGGAAGGGATGCTTTTGGTGTCGGTATAAGGTAATGATGCTTTCCCCCCGATAGTTCCTACTCGGCTCTGCTCAACTCACGTTTCATCAATATGGTGATCGCTTTCATGCAATTGAATTCCGCTGGTGAGACATCTAAACGTCGAAATTTGGGCATGACGCTCTTGAAATGCTCGTCGAGGGACGCATCATCCCACTGCACAATGCAATACACAGAAGACGTGGCCACTGGCTCAAGATGATTTGACGCTATAAATCTTACATCTACACTAACACTAGACTCAATTAGACTACCTTCTCAGACTGGATCAACTCTGTAAAAAGGCGGAACTGCTGAGCGCATTGCATCACGTTCTTCAGCTGAGACACTGCGAATTCCTGAAACTGTCTGCATGAAATTATATTCATTTTCGAAGAAGGTTTTACCTTTTCATCTTCAGCCTTCCCATCACTTGCACTGGACAAAGAATCCTCCCGTTTGATCATAGTAGAATGACCCACTCGCGGAACAAGTTTTGTGGATGCATGTCCAGTGCCGGCTGTAATCGTGGCCGTGTCCCTCGGATGTCTCTCGTTTCGAAAGGTCTTCTTCTCGGATACGATATTTGTCCATGTCCTTGTTCAAGCACTTCTTGAAACGACACGCTCGACAATCGTTCCGATGAGCCTCATCGACAACGCAGTATTCTGTTCCAGCGTTGCATCGATATATGAGACGTCTTCTCACCGATCGTTGAAAGAAGCCTGCTGCATGCGTTGCAAGCGAGAATGCCTGAAAAAAAAACACTTGTTCTTAAGATTTTCACTATTGAATTGCCGTAGTGAGGTCGTCCGAGACTACTTTGTTTCACTTGTATATCATTTTTCAGCACTTTTTTGTTCCTATACAATAATTTTCCTTATACTCCTGTCTTTTTTGATCCACAGAACCGTGCATCTATGCTTACAGTGACGGTCAAAAAGTGTGATCGGAAGATTTTTTAGATAACTTCATTTAGTTGTCGGAGAACACTGAAACTTCTTCACAACGTTTCTAGAAATGTGTAGAACCGATTCAACTTTAATTTCTATCCGAAAGCTGGGAAAATTTTCATTTTTTCAGAACCCACATAGTGCAAATTGAGCCCATTTAAAACGTTTTGAGTGCTTGAAGTTTACAACCATCCAATTCGTTTGAAAACTTGAGGATAAACTAAATCACCTTAGATATTCATTATTTCAGTTGAAAGAGAATCTAATCTCAAAGAAGTTAGGACGCATTCAATAGGAGAGGCTCGAAAATGTACTGAAATGACCGCAAATTTGAGGTCGCATCCTATAACGCTCCATAACTTCCTTGAGATTGATTTTTCGCGGGAGATTTTGATTACAAAAACATGTAGATATTGCAGATGCAGAATTTTCGAGCTCGAGGGGTCCGGAGTGGGGTACGAAGATGAAAATGGGGCTTCTTTGCATTAGAAATCAAATGGCGTTTACAGATTTCTAATATCTGTTCCCTTTTTTCCGGTACACCCAAAATCAAGGAGGGTCCTATAGATATTGCGCGCAATGTATGAGATTAGGACACAGATTTTGAACTCACCTTATAATAAAAAAAGATTCAACAAAAACAGATATTCAGAAAAATCAATAGAATAGAACCTTCCGACTCCTTTAAACAGTTAGGAGTCATGGAAAATTCACCAGAATGGGGACGTCCATTCAGTCGGTCGTCTTGGAAGGCAGAATGAGGATGGAGAGGCGTCTAGTGTGCTGAAGTTGAGGATCGCACTATTTGTCCGGGTGACTCAACCATTGTGATAGTAAATAATGGTTTGCTCCTAGAGAGCCTTCTCTTTTCTTTCCGTCATATTACTTTTATTGTATTAACTTCTCCCTTTTGACACAGTATGTAGGCATTCTATGTTGTAACATCTGTCCACTGTTCGAATAAAGGTCTGAAGTGTGAACATCTAAAACTCACTCAATTCAAACAGGGACAGTCTTTTTTGAGTTTATTCTGAACTGAAAAATACAGAGGTTTCATACGAAATTGCTCAGCTTTAACTGAACAATCCCATGAAACTCAAACTTTCGCCAAGCTCAGCCATGTTTATACTCATTTGAACCCTCTTAAAATTTCCTTTCCCTTGGTGTTGTACACATCGAATTCAGGTCAGAAACAAGGAAGTTACATTAGTTCTAAGATTCCATGGTGACGTCAGCGAGAAGAAGAATGACGACGCTCCTTCTTCCCTCTTCTAGCTGTCAAGAGGCGCTCTATTTCCTTTCCATCTAACGAAGTTCCGAGCCGATACTGAGCACTTCCCGTATAAAAAGAGCTTTAGAGCTGCCCTCCCAGAATGAGCCCTGCTATACGAGCAAAAAAAAAACAGAGAAAAAGAGAAAAAAAAGCGAGAGAAAAGAGAGCCTCGGGCACACTTTCAAGCCATTCTCCTCCACACGACGACCGACTGAATGGACGTCAACATTTTCTAGAACTTTCCAAGACCCCTAACTGTTCAAAGGAGTCGGAAAGTTCTATTCTACTGATTTTTCTGAATATTTGAATTGATTGGATTTTCTGTTGAAAAGTGAGTTTGGTAATAGGGACCAGTTTATCGCTATCGATTTTGGAGATTGAAAAAAACCACAATTTTCTTCCGAATTATCAAGTTTTCCTTTGAAGTTTGCAATTGAAGACAATGGAAATTTTTAGCAGGCATAAAAAAGTTCTGAAATTTTTTGAATTTTCGTAGTTTCAAAAAAAATATTTTGGGTCTCAAACCATACCATTTTTCAGTTTCCCAAGCTTCGCACCTCAGTTCGTCTCCAGTTGTGAAATGAAATCCGATGACTACCGAGGTTTGTGTTGCGATCACACTGATCTTTACAAACATTTCTTTGTTTCAGTTATGGAAATTTGGAATGCGCAACTAGTCATGAAGGCATCGCAGAAATGACCCATGGAAAAAAAGAAGTGTCTCCACGACTCGTCAGGATGCGACAAACACTATGATCCTTGGAAAATTTTTTTTTTGGAATTTTGTTTTTGGAATTAAATAAAGATTTTTTTGAAGTCAAGATATTGATTGGAAAGGGGTTGGCCTAGTCCATAAGTCTTGCGGATTCAGAGTGGGACACATATTCGGATAGTTAAACAATAGTTAAGGACTGTCGACTTCGAGAACTCGAAAAGAGGTTTTAGGAAGGAGAACCGTCCCCTGTGACATGTTTCTACCCATTGAGACGTCTTCTGAATTCTCTTTCCGTTGGTATTCTGTCGAAAACTTAAGGACCACAGCTGGAACAGCTACAGTACTCCCATTGAAGTAACACTATCGCCCAATTCTTAGTCATGTTGTTTTTTTCCAAACTTCACCTTGAAAAGTTGGGTCCAGACGGTTGGTGTTGAAAGTTTTAAAATGACCCCAATAGGTTTTATGATAATTGCTCAGCTTTAACCATGAAACTCAAACTTTCTCCAACCTTAGCCATGTTTATACTCATTCGAACCCTCTTGAAATTTCCTTTTCAATGGTCTGGTCCATATCAAATTTGGTCCAGAAATAAGGAAGTTACACCAATTCTAAGATTCCATGGTGACGTCAGCGCGGCGAAGGGGCACGACGCTACTTTTTTTTCATTTTCTATCCACTCTCCATCCTTCTCATCTAACGGAGCTCTGAGCCGAAAGTGAGCACTTTTAGTGCCGCAAAAAGCGAAGAAGAAGAAGAAGAAGAAGAAGAAGAAGATGAAGCAGACCCTCTCGAAAAGTGCATTACTATACGAAAGGAATAGAGAAAAAGAGAAAAAAAGGCGGGAGAAGAGAAAAGAGAGCAGAGGGCACATCTCCAAGTCATTCTCCCCCACAAGACGACCGACTGAATGGACGTCTCCATTTTCTAGAACTTTCCATGACTCCTAACTGTTCAAAGGAGTCGGAAAGCTCTATTGTCTATGATTTTTCTGAATATTTATTAAATTTTATTGGATTTTTTTCATGGAGTGAGTTTGAAAATTGGGATCAAATGATTACTGTAGATTCCTAATTCCGAATCTTTTCAAACTGAATTTTTCAGAATACATCGAAAATTGCACTATCGTGTTCTCCAACTGCCATTTATGAAATGCCATACTCAAACGACCAAATGAAGATTTGGTTGGAATGTAAGTGGTTTTCGGGGATTATTATCCGTTGACGGAGTATGTTGAGCCTAGCAAAGTTAGAGTATCCTGAAAACTACAGGTTATATAAAAATTGCTCAGCCTTAACTAAACAATCCCATTGAACTTAAACATTCTCCAACCTTGGCCATGTTTGTACTCATTTGAATCCTCTTGCAATTTCCTTTTCAAAGGTATAGCCCACATCAAATTTAGTTAAGAAACAAGGAAGTTACATTAGTTCTAAGACTCCATAGTGACGTCAGCGAGGAGAAAGGGGACGACGCTACTTTTTCCCCTTTTCTATCTGCCCTCTATCCTTCTCATCTAACAGAGCTGCCAGCCGAAATTGAGCACTTTTAGTACCGCATTAGAAGCGAAGAAGAAGATGAAGCAGTTGCTCTCCAAAAGAGCACTGCTTTAAGAAAGAAAAACAGAGAGAAATAAGCAAAAAGAGGTCAAAAAACAAACACTCAATTCATTTTGGGCGGGAATTCGAAAATAGATTTTGGGATTTTCAGATATTTCGAAAGACTTCCATCTCATCCGATTACGAAAATGTGCACGTATACCACCGTGAAAATGTAGATAATTTTTGGAAAATTTGTAAGTTCAATAGTGGATTTCGGTCTCCAAACAAGATATTTTTCAGACTCGGAACTTTCGGATTCTTCACCTGCAGTGGTTCCGAGGTTCGGAGTGTTATAAGTTTAAAATTGTTCATTGTTTTGTTTCAGTTAACGAAACTCGCAAGTCAACCCCTTTGCGAAGGCACAGCCGAGATGACCTGGGGAAAATTTGATAGTGTTATTGCGATGAAATAAAGATTTTTGAAAAAGAGTTTGACTGTCGTTCGTTTTCCACCGGCCTCCTGATTGTGAGTCCGGTCGTTATTCCCACAAACCCCGGTTTCCTCCTCAATTTTCTCAAGAATACGGAATCCGCAGCAGGAACAAATTATATCAATCGATTGCAAATTTTATAAGCTTTCCAATGATATATGACACATTTTGTAACTCCGAACATTACTCAGGTTATTCCCTACACAGAAGCGATCGTGATGGTTTATGAAACATTGCAGACAATAGATTTAGTACATGGACAACTTTTGACTCCCGATTTATTTCCGCAACTTCAAGTGCAATCTGACGGGATCCTTTGGTCTCATGATGACTCCATTACAATCCGGTATCAGATCCCCTTCTCCCTCCGCAACCCTCATCTCGAACTTCTCGACCAGTTTCGCAATCGTGGTCTTGAATTCCATCTCTGCGAATCGCATGCCGACACAGTATCTGGGTCCCACACCGAACGGAATCCATTTCAAGTTCGACGATGTCTTGTCCTCTTCGGAATTCAGAAAACGGTCCGGGTCGAAGACGTCCGGGTGGTCCCAGTTGGCGGCCGAGCGGTGGACGGTGTTGGCTTGGACGGTGACGGAGCAACCTTTCGGGAAGAACTGGCCTCGGATGGTGATGTCGGAGAGGCAAGTGCGGCTGATGAAGCTGGAAATGAGAATCTACAAAATGAGTATAAATATGCTTACTATTGGGTTCGAGTCCTAAAAATATATCTTACTAGGTGAAGACCTGACCATGTTTATGCTTATTTGGAAGCTCTCACTCTCCAGATTCTATTTTCGGAAGTGTAACAAGTTGAAATCCAAGAATAGCTCGTCAAGAGCTTCAGAATGAGTATAACAAGACTAGATGACGTAATTGCTCAGCTTAACCTGAGCAATATGGGACCCAATTTGGACTCAAAAGGTCAACAGCTTCAATTTCACTATAAGCATGACCCATCTTTACAAGTGAAAAAAAACTGACTGAATAACGGGTGGATAGTATCTGAGTGTCTCCTTGTAAACCGCGTCCAAATATTTCATCGAATGAATCGAGTCATAATTCAAGTTTCCCGTCCTCCGAATCTCCTCCAACAATTTCTCCTGCACATCCGGATGTTTCGACAACAGATATGAGCAATACGTCATCGCAGTGCTCGTCGTCTCATAACCAGCGAGTAGAAATGCGAAACAATTCTCGATGACTTCCTGCTTCGTCATTCCCTTCGTCTTGTCATCCTCTCGATCCAACAACAGTTTCAGAAGATCCACACTGTCCGATCCCTCGCCACCGCGGCGGCGTTCGTAGCTGGAATTTCGAGTTGAGAATGGGATAACAAGATTTGGGACATTGATAGCTCAAAAATGAGTATGAACATGACCTACTTTTCATAAAGTTTGAAAGTTATAAAGTTTGAAAAACAGTGATCCCAAACTTAAAGGCACAGAAACCTAGTCATGTTTACACTTTTTTTGAAGCTCTCGACGCGCCAAATTCAAATTCTCGCAACTTACACACTATCCAATCCATCCACCAACGGTTGCTCGGCCGATGCCAGTCCGCTGAACTTGTACAAAAACTTCCAAATCCACATGAGCTCCGGGATCATGACTGAAAGGTATCGTTTCACAAATTTCAAAAGATTGTTCTTATTACCACTTGCGGTGACCAGTGGATTGTGTCTCAAGTCGATACAGGTGAAAAATTTGCGAGCCTCGACATAGAAAACATCGTTTCGATCTCTTTGACAGTTGGTGTCAATGGCGAACGCGCATTTTCCGATGACGTCGAGAGTCAAGCCTTGGAAATCGCTGAAAAAACGAGATCAGTAGAAAACGAGCTTCAAAATGAGTATAAACAAGGCTAGGTTAGGCATTGCTCAGCATAACCTGAGCAATATGGGACCCAACATTTCCTACCATGATTCTACTCATTTTGAAGCTCTCATCAAGCCAAACTCACTCGTAAATGTCCCATTTCTCGTTTTCCCTTGATTTTTCCTCCAGAATCTCCAGAAAAGTGTCAATTTTCGAACTGATAGTTTCATGCATCGCCTTCATTTTTCCAGTGGCAAAAATCGGGGCGATCGCTGATCGGGTATGCTTCCAACCAGTCGAGTACTGGTTTTGTAGTAAGGATGCGTTGAGCTCTGCAAAAACAAAATGGGCGGAGCTTGAAAAGATTATGGGCGGAGCCTACTCGTCTCTCGGAAAATCTCGATTACTCCACGATCCGAGAAGTTTGAAAAGTTTTTGATGAACACTTCCTTAATGTCCTCTTCGTTGCACAAGAAGATGTCGAGTTTTTGACCAAAGTAGATTCTTAAATTTTCATTTTCTTTCATTGGCTCAGTTCATTGCTCAGCTTCCAACTGAGCATTCATGATTTTTGAGACTCGGCTTGAGACTCGGAAAAGGGTATAACCATGGCCAAATGAAAAAATTACTGCTGTTTTCGCGGTGGGACCCAAAAGTGGGCGGAGCCTAGGGCTCTCAATGAGCTGGATTCAAAATTGGAACTGTGATTGCTCGTCTACACCTGAGCAATTTACCTAACTGAATTTTTAATGCAAAACAGGTCTTGATTATACTCATTTTGAAGCTCTCGATGAGCTGAATCTGAATTGTTTCCAATTTTTTTGATTCCGTCAAATTTTGAAAAAGTGAAAGCTAAAAACTCACGCATAACGATCTCCATACTGTCTCTGCATCTCCAAATGCCACTCTTGCGCGTTGTTATGACCCATTCGAGTGGTGCGACTGAAAAATTTGACATATCACAAAAAAATGTGCAAAAAATATCTCACTCAATAATATCCTTCAAATTCCCCAGCAACCAATGAGATTCCGGACCGTCTAGACCAATTTTGGCGCGAAGTTGCCGTTTTTGAATTCGAATATAGATTTTGTGAGCTAAGAAAGTTAGCAAGATGATGAATATGGAAGAGAGAATCAGGAGAGCCATTTTCTGAAAAATCGAAAAATTAACTTTTTTAAACCACAAGGCAATGGAAAACTGAGAGAAAAAGACAGGCGATTTGTTTTATAGGTACCCCAAGTCAGCATCGACACGAAGATCTTATCAACATCAAGAGAACAGAAAAACACAGAAACGGAGAAGAAGAAGAAGAGATGTGGTCAATTAGTGTCTAGCCTACAGGTTAGTCGAGGACATTCCTCAAATTGAATTGCAAAATTTCAGAGCCTTAAAGAGCAAGTGGCAATGTAAAAATGAAGGTGAAAATCAAAAATTCAGATTCTAGAGGTCAAGAGCTTCAAAATGAGTATAAACAAGCCTTGGCTCCGCCCATTTTGAGTGGAGACCTCTAGGTAGATCAAAACTGAGAGCAGCTGTGTTTATACTTATTTTGAAGCTCTCAACGCACCCAATCTGAGTCAGTTGTTTTCAGAGCTTCAAAATGAGTATGAACATGCCTAGGTTCCGCCCTCTTTGAGTGAAAACGCTCCTGTCCCGCCTCAAAGTGGGCGGAGTCTAGCCGTGTTTATACTCATTTTGAAGCTCTTAAGACAATGCTTTCAAATTTTCTAGTCGTATCGAACCAGAGGAAGATTTTAAAGAAAAAAGTTTCAAAAACACATGAGAAGAAAACAGTGAGAAGTGTTCAAAGGAGAGTCGCATCTGGAACTAATTTGCTCGGTGATCCCATATTAGAAATTTCGCAATTTTGTTATCAATTGACGAACTTTTAATAGGGATGGTGTGAGTCTGAGTGAAATTGAGAGTGACTCAGAAAAAGCATAATGTGGTTTATGCCAAACATGGAGAATGGGGTGAGAAATTATGATTTGATCGAAAAGCAGCAGAGGAGAAAATCCAGTTTTCCAGAAATTTCTGAAAATTTGAAGTGTTCAAAACTGGACACCGATATCATTATCGGTTTTCAGTTTTCGCGCCAAATTTTAAAGCTCCGTGTACTCCTCGTGGACTACTGGGAGAATAGTAAACGAAGGCTTGAAAAACGGCGCGAAATTTCGAGAATTCGAATGTCCGCCTCACCAATGAAGAACAAGATGGAAGTCTCAAAAAAATCAACTTTTTCTGCCAGTTCAATCTTGCATCATTTCCTCAATGTTCACTGGTGTTTGTCCTCATTTTCTCCTTTCGTTATTTTTCTCGTCTTTTCTTTTTCAAAGTTACCGAAAAAGTTTCCGTTTTTTTCTCTGACTCTCTCTCTCTCTCTCTCAGTTAGTCAACAGGGGCAGAAATCACAAAAAGTCACAAAAACATATACCATTTGTTCACAAATTTTATGCCCTGAGACATCAGACCAGAGTCTACCCAAGAGTGGTGTCTTGTTTATAAGGGGAAGGTGGGAAAAGCAAATCGAAAGATTTTTTGGATCATGGGCGGAGTCTAGAGTCTAGCCAAGAGTACACGATTCTTTGTTGACCAGCATTCGAATTTTCAACAAATTTTTAGTACCCCCTTAAAAGTATAAAAATGTGAGTGGAAATTATAGATAAGGATTGATGAGCAAACTAGCTTCAAAATTGTGCTATTCTTTACGATTCTGAAATTCTGAGATTCTGAGATTCTGAGGATTCTGAAATCCTAAGGATTCTGAGGACTTCGAGGATTCTGAGTTTCCGACTAAAAAATTTTCGTAACTCCAAACTTTACTCAGGTTATTCCCTCGTGAGGTTCTAAATTTAAGAGAATTCTGAGATTCTAAGCATACGGAAATTCTGAGGATTCTGAGGATTCAGAGATTCTGGGAGAATTCTTAGATTCTGAGAGGATTTTGAGATTCTGAAACTCTGAAACTCTGAGATTCTGAAGATGATGTTTTTCTCAAAGATTGTGAGATTCTGAAGGGTTCTGATGGTTTTGAGATTCTCAAGGATTCAGAGAGTTGTAGGAATCTAAAGATTCTGACGTTCTAAGATTTTGAGATTCTCGAACTTCGAGAGAGTCTACCTTTCATTTTCCCGCCAAAAAATCAAAAAAATCTTCAATTTTTTATGACCAAGATACACTCTAGCCAATTCATACATCTGTTTCTTATCATCAAAGACTGATAGAACATATGGGCGTTGTGAAAATGTTTCTTATCATTTAATATGCAAAATCTCATAAACGATCAAATTTACAAATTGTTTTACGAAGCATTTTTTTTCCAACTTTCAGACCTCACATGGCTTTCTTCATCTTCACAACCCTCTTTGTCGCCTTCTTTACATTTTTGATCTACATCATTTTGGCACGAAGAGAGCGCTTTAAACTACGCGAGAAGATTGGTCTGAGCGGACCGAAGCCCCATTGGTTTTTAGGAAATTTGAAGGAGATTGTGGAGTGAGTTTTTGAATCTTTTGGAGGGAGTTTGAAAACTGGTTCAAAATTTTTTAAGGAGGAAGGAAAAGCTGGGCTACGACGACTCCAACGAGTGGTTCAATGTGCTCCATAAGAAGTATGGAGAGACTTTTGGGTGAGTTTTTAAAAGCGGAATTTCAAAATATTGAAGATAGAAAGACATTTCCATGTTCAGCGTGTGAAGGGCTTCAAAATGAGTATAATCTTGCCGCGGTTTAAAATTTTTGAATTTTTCCTCTTTTGGGCTCCTTCAGAGCTCAATTCTAGACGGAGTTGGATGAAACTAGTTTTTTTAGTTTTAGCTTTGTGAGAGCTTCAAAAAGAGTATAACCATGACCTAGTTTGCTTCGGAAGTCGGGTCCCGCCACGAAAATACGGTATGCGCCTTTAAGTTTTTGGATTATTATACTTAAAGCAAACATAGTCGTGGTTATACTCATTTTGATGCTCTTAACGAGCTGGCTCCGAAAATTTAAGTAACAATCTTTCAGAATCTACTTTGGAGCCCAGATGAACATTGTGTTGTCTAATGAAGAGGACATCAAGGAAGTTTTCATCAAAAACTTTTCCAACTTTTCCGATCGAATTGTACCGCCGATTTTCGCGGAGAACAGTGAGAAATTTTCAAGCTCCACCCCTTTTTCGAGTCTGCAATTTCAGAACTCAACGCATCCCTACTTCAAAACACCTACGCCACTGGTTGGAAGCATACCCGAACCACAATCGCGCCGATTTTTGCCACCGGAAAAATGAAGGCGATGCATGAGACTATCAGTTCGAAAATTGACACTTTTCTAGAGATTCTAGAGGAAAAATCAAGGGGAAACGAGAAATGGGACATTTACGAGTGAGTTTGACTGGATGAGAGCTCCAAAATGAGTATAAGCATGTCTCAGTTTAAGCTGAGCAATCTCAGTTCAGTTTAAGTTCATTAATTCTCAGTTTAAGCTGAACCTAGTCTTGTTTATACTCATTTTGAAGCTCTTTTTCTACTGATCTCGTTTTTCCAGAGACTTCCAAGGTCTGACCCTTGATGTAATTGGAAAGTGCGCTTTCGCAATTGACAGTAATTGTCAACGCGATCGAAATGATGTTTTCTATGTGAACGCGAGGAAGTTCATTTCGAATATTGACATCCGCCACAGCAAAATTATCAGTTCTTCTTGTGAGTCTTCTAAAGCTGAGCAATCTTGACATAGTTGAAAACTGAGCAATAAATCTCAAGGAACGCCATCAATTTCAGTCATTCTCCCCGAACTCGGCTGGTTGTGGCGTATGATGTACAAATATACCGGATTGGCTGCCGCCGAGATCCCACTTGTTGAGGGGTTGTCGGATGTGTAAGTGGAAAGGGGAGGAGCCTATCTTGTCGAGAACTAAAAATTTGAACTTGGCGCGTTGAGAGCTTCAAAATGAGTATAAACATGACTAGGTTTGAAACTTTCGATTTTTGGGCTCCAAAAATTTGGATTACTGTACTTTTTCAAACTTGAAGGAAATTAGGTCATGTTTATACTCATTCTGGAGCTATTAATGTCTCAAATCTTATTATCACACTCTCAACTTGAAATTCCAGCTACGAACGCCGCCGCGGTGGCGAAGGATCGGACAGTGTGGATCTTCTGAAACTGTTGTTGGATCGAGAGGATGACAAGACGAAGGGAATGACGAAGCAGGAAGTCATCGAGAATTGTTTCGCATTTCTTCTCGCTGGTTATGAGACAACGAGCACTGCGATGACGTATTGCTCATATCTGTTGTCGAAACATTCGGATGTGCAGGAGAAATTGTTGGAGGAGATTCGGAGAACGGGAAACTTGAATTATGACTCGATTCATTCGATGAAGTATTTGGACGCGGTTTACAAGGAGACACTCAGATTCTACCCACCAGTTATTCAGTCAGTTTTTTTTCATTTCTAAACATAGGTCATGATTATAGTCAAGTTGACCTTTTGAGTCCAAATTTTATACTTCCACTTTTGAAACCAGTTTTGTCAAGAGCTAATAAGTAGAATTCTGACTTGTTTTACTTCAAGTCAGGGCTGTCCAATCAAAAGCCTCGCGTTTTCGTTTTTGTGAAATTGCGGCTTTCCCGTTGAAGATGGCGCTTCGGTGCAGTGAACGGCCCTGTAGAGCACAAAAAGTTACATGTGTGTGCAAATTTTCAGCTCATTTGGTGTACGCCCCAGGCTGCCGGCCCGAAAAGCCTCAGGGCCTGAGGCCCTGAGGCTTTTCCGGCCGGCTCTTCGGAAGATTGTTTAAATGAGCTGAAAATTTGCACACATATGTAACTTTTTGTGCTCTACAGGGCCGTTCACTGCACCGAAGTGCCATCTTCAACGGGAAAGCCGCAATTTCACAAAAACGAAAACGCGAGGCTTTTGATTGGACAGCCCTCCTTCAAGTACATCATTCCTTGGTGAGACCAAAAAAATAAATCTGGTCCAAAATCTAGATTTGTTTATACTCATTTTGGAACTTTTGACGAGCTGATTTTGATTTTTCAAGTCCAAAAGCTAGAACTTGATTTAGTGTCATGAGAGCTGCTTCAAAATGAATATGAACATGGTCCAAGTAAAGATATATTTTTAGGAGTTTAACCTAGGCATGTTTAGACTCTAAAATCTCACTTCCAGCTTCATCAACCGCGCCTGTCTCTCCGACATCACCATCCGCGGTCAATTCTTCCCGAAAGGCTCCGTGGTCACCTGCCTCCCGCACACCGTCCACCGCTCGGCCGCCAACTGGGACCACCCGGACGTCTTCGACCCGGACCGTTTTCTGAATTCCGAAGAGGACAAGACATCGTCAAACTTGAAATGGATTCCGTTCGGTGTGGGACCCAGATACTGTGTCGGCATGCGATTCGCAGAGATGGAATTCAAGACCACGATTGCGAAACTGGTCGAGAAGTTCGAGATGAGTCTGGCGGAGGGAGAAGGGGATTTGATACCGGATTGTAATGGAGTCATCATGAGACCCAAGGATCCTGTCAGATTGCATTTGAAGTTGCGGAGATGATTCAGATGTATTTTTTCATGTATTTTTTAAATGAATAATAGGTCTACAAGCATCTAACTCTAACGGACTTTTGGGTCTACCAAATTTTCCAAAAAACTTCATTAAATTTTAAAAAACAAAAACTTTTAACACTTTTCCATGGGTCATCTCGGTAATGCTTCCATAAGGTAGCAGTATGTTTAGGCTTCGATAACTGAAAGTAAAAAAAAATGACTGGCTAAAAAGATGTCGATTTTGAACTTACAAAAATCCTTATATTTTTTATGGAGATGAAGCTCGAATTTTTCAAGTAGGAAGTAGCCGACAGCGAGTTTGGAAAAATCTGAAATTTTCAAAAACAGATATGTAGACTACTAAACATTTGGCTTACTGCTTCAAAATCTTCATTACGGATCAGTGCGACCAGCATTCTAGGAATGATGAACTTTTCGAAGTTTTCTGAAAATAGATTCTTTAAATTTCAACTCATAGTAAATAGAGTGTGGATTTGAAGCTCCCTATTACTCTTATAGTTGTGCTCTTTTTGAGAGGGACTGCTTCATCTTTTTCTCCGCTTTTTTGCGGTGCTAAAAGTTTCGGCTTGGAGCTCCGTTAGATTGCCATTGAAAAAGAGGGTTGTCCTCCTTCTTTTTTAGCCGGGTTATAACAGATGTAAACTTTTGGGTTTGGATCTAAATTTGATAATAAGGAAACCATTGGAAAGGAAATTTCAAGGCGGTTCAAATGAGTATAAACATGGAACTTGTTCAGAAAAAAAGTGGACTTTAAAAGGGTACTGTAACTTTGTCAGTTTCGGTCCAAAACGTTCGATAAAGCTACTAATGGGAAGGAAATTTAAAGACGGTTTTGATGTGAATTGCCAACTCTACAGTTGATGAACTTCTATAGCTCAAATCTGGTAACTTGTCTGTGCTAGAAATAGGATAAAAAATCTTACTCAAAACTTTATGAGTAATGTCTTTTGAAGTTCACTGGTTTTTCAATCGGTCTTTTGGCCTGCGCTTCTTCAAAATTGGCATATGACTAAAAAAATTCTGAAAGAGATAAACTAACTTACTTTCCAAAACATACTTTTCATGGTCATCCAACTGCAAAATTCCATGAACGGCGAAATGCGAACACGATGATGCGATTTTTGAATTACTTAGTTTAAGTGGTTCTTGCTAAACTTATTACTATGTCAAAAATGTGATCCAAATGTTTAAACTCACTTTGCCATGAAAAGATCCTATCAATTTAATAAATATTCAGAAAAATCAGTAGAATAGAACTTTCCGACTCCTTTAAACAGTTAGGAGTCTTGGAAAGTTCTAGAAGAAAGCGACGTCCATTCAGTCGGTCGTCTTGCGGGGAAGAATGACTTGGGATACGTGCCCCGGGCCCTCTTTCCCCACGCCCTTTTCCCTCTTTTTTTCTCTGCTCGATTCGTATAGCAGTGCTCTTTTCGAGAGGGACATCTCCATCTCCATCTTGGCTCTTTTTTAGTATAAAAAAGTGCTCAAAAAAGTGGTTGGCTCAGAGCTCGAACAGAAAAGAGAGTGCGTTCTTACAGCTAGCAGAGGAGGGAGCGTCGTCCCCCTCATTCGCCGAGCTGACGTCACCATGGAATCTCAGAACTGATGTAACTTTCGTGGTTCTGAACCAAACTGGATGAGAGAAACGCCACTGGAAAGGGAATTTCAAAGCGGTTTGAATGAGTGTAAACATGACATTGGTTAACTAGAGAATTGTGTGAACGAGGATATGAAACTTCAGTATTTGATGGGTACCATTTGAAAGTGCAGGTTTTGAAGCTTACAATGGCAAGAGAAGAAGCGCGAGCTGCGTCACCGGCGCCTCTTATGCAAATCGCGCAGCCGACACCTCACGGGTTCCGCCGGTCACCATGTTTTGCGTGCAAGGGGCGGGGCCTAGCGGTTTGAGCGAATTTGAACCGTTTTCCGTGAATTTTTCCGCTTACATGTGCATTTTGAATAGCAAATAAAATCTGACTGTGATTTCAATGTGAAAAAGGCAAAAAATCAGCAACTAAAACGTTAAAGAAATATAAAAACTTTCAGAAAGGAATAGCAAAAGCATTGAGATTGTGTTCCGTCTTATCGTCGCTGATTTTCTTTGTTTGCACACTCAAATCATTTCGAGATTAGTTTTTTTCACCCAAAAATCCCCTTCAAACCAGAAAAATCCAACGAAAACGCTCAAAACACGATTGAACCGCTAAGCCCCGCCCCTTCACACGCAAAGCATGGTGGGCGGCGGAACCCGCGAGGTGTCGGCCGCGCGATTTGCATAAGAGGCGCCGGCGCCTCGCGCTCGAGGGCTCCTTCACACTTCGATGAGTCCTTAATTGGGTAAGACTGCTCGGCAGGCGGGTTACATTCAACAGTTGCCCCCCACCCATACCAACTACCGCCCCCCACGGGAAGACTATGGTATCGCCCCCCACCAAAAAAAGTTTAGCCGATTTCTATAACATCTTCTCCTTACTAAAGGAATAGTTCTGTTTGTCTGTCCGTCTGTCCTGCGTTGTCCCTTGAATAACTTTTTGCCTACTGGACCGTTTGCTTTCATATTTGGGGAACACCCATGATCACCCGAGCGCTTCAATTCCATACTTTTATATGGCCAGATTACTGTCGGATTACGGTAGCTACAGTAACCGAAAATTTCTAAAATTGCCAGTATTGGACGGGATGATACCTAATTTTACAGGGAGCACCCTTAGGACACCTAGAGTGAGTCTGTGAAATTTCAGAATTTTCTGTTCAGAATGACGGTAGATACAGTCATCTGAAAGTTGAGTTCTAGAACATTCTAGAGAAATCGAGAAAGTTCCAGAATGTTTCCGAACGCCATCTCGAATTCAAAAAATACATTGGCGGGAATTCAAAATATAAAAATTTTGGCGGGAATTCAAAAAAAAAATATTTTGGCGGGAATTCAAAAAAAATATTTTTGGCGGGAATTCAAAAAAAAATTTTGGCGGGAATTCAAAAAAAATATTTCGGCGGGAATTCAAAAAAAAATATTTTGGCGGGAATTCAAAAAAAAAATTTTTATATTTCGAAGTATTTTCTTGACAGGAGCTTCAATACTTTTCTTAGCTAGAAGGTCTTTAGAATTTTTCGGAGCAAGAGAGCCGCATGTTTCCGGGTATCAGGGGAAGGGCCGGAGGCCTGACAAAGGATCTGCAAGCTGCGGGCTTGAATTGTAAGGACTGGAGGCCGACAGAAAGGAGCCGCAAGCTTCCGAGTTCAGAGGAAACAGTCGGGAATTCAAAAAAAATTTTGGCGGGAATTCAGAAAATATTTTTGCGGGATTTCAAAACTCGATTTAAACGCGAATATGTTAGCTTCAGAACCGCTTTTTGATTTTGGATTTGATTGATAGCGGGAGTCTAGGATTGAATTGAGAGTACAGTTATC
Source organism: Caenorhabditis sp. 40 LS-2015 (assembly GCA_900536305.3). NCBI lineage: Eukaryota > Metazoa > Nematoda > Chromadorea > Rhabditida > Rhabditidae > Caenorhabditis > Caenorhabditis tribulationis. Next base: position 2,599 of record LR546022.1, on the reverse strand, counting down.
TATTCCAAAGCCTTCCGAACCTCTCTGGAACGTGTTGAAACCTTGACTTAATAGTAACTTCAAAAATGAAACTTCAGGCGTATATATTGGGAGATATTGGGAGACTTTTTCCAAGAGGCCAAAATCTGTTGTGAAGGAAAGTCAGAAATCCGTTGGGCGGAAATTGGAATTCCTGTTCAAACGGGAAAGTAAATTTCGCATCGATTCCTATTCTTGACATAATGTATTGGAACATTCCTTTGACAGGAAAACTGCAGAAAGTGTAAAGCCCCTGTCAAAAATAACATAACTTCTTTTGATTCAAGAAAATTAAGCGAGTCCCGAAAAACTTAAGCCAAAAACTTCAAAAGTAAGAGGCGGAAGTTGTAAGATTTCGGAGAGTAGCCAATAGTCAGGGGTCGAATTCTCTGAAAAGAACATCAGGCTCGCTGAATCTCGGAAATAAGTCAAGGGTTTCTGAAACGCCAAAAACGAGAAACGTCGAAGACTCCTTCAAAGAAGCGCCAGGCTTCGACAGCCGTAAAACATGAACGACGGAAGACGAAATTTCATCTAGCACTGAGCCACGGTCCAGCCCAGTGGATATGTTAGGAAGGTCAGAAGTCTTATTTTGAAAACTTGAAAGCCTAAGGATGTTCGGCTCTAAGGGCGTAAAATGGTCCCAACCGCAAAAAATGGTCCCACTTTTTTATGTGACAATTGTTTTGAGAAGTGTCCCAAGGTTTTTTCGTTATGCCAAATTGGAAAACTTACGTGTACGTTGCTCAGGCTTAGAAAAGTCCCAGAAAGTATAAACTTCTCGAATTTAGTGAGCCTAGAAGGAAAAGGTTCGCAAAAATGAGGAGTTGTCAAGTTTCGCTATTTGAACCGCATACTTTTCAAAGTTTTAACATTCAGGGACCATTCAATTGGGGGATCCATTTCTATTTTTTCTGGGACCATTTTTTGCGGGTGGGACCATTATACGCTTTTAGAGCCCGATGTTCCAATCTATGAAATGGAGCCCTGAAAATGTTGGTCCCTTAGATATTTTGGAAAGGCTGAAAGCTTTGAAGAATAGTTCAAAGTTCAATGGGCGATGATAAAATCTCTTATTACACTTCACCTTTTAGAAAAAAACCAGTGGGAATTCGCGGCGTAGCCGCGAAATTTCCGCTGGTTACCTACTACTGGTTTTCACTACGTGAAAAAAATTGGGGTTTTAAAAGTTTTTGTTTTATTTGGGAACACGTTGCGTTGGTGACCTCAGTTTGACACGAACAAGCGATGTGTTTATTTCTCGTTGTCAAACGATTCCGAGTGAGATGTCCCTTTCGAAACTGGCCGAGTACCGCTCTGTATCCGTACTGGAACAAGAATATCCGGACGAGGCCAAGCTAATTGAGGATTTCATGAACAGTGGATTGCTGCGCAAGGAACGAAGTTGTTCGAAATGCGGGAACCCCATGAGCATTCGTTATCGGAAAGGAATTCCAGAAGTGCGTTTATGAAATTTCGATGAGTACATGTTGTTGTGTTTACAGTGGCGCTGCCGAATTAATAAAAAGAGTGATTGTTCGTCGTGCTCCATAAAAAGGGCTCATGGTTCTCACAGTCGAACCTCACGATTAAGACAATTTTCAAGATCATCATATGCTGGGTTAACAAATTGAAGGGGACGCAAATATCGATGGAACTTGGAATTTCGGAAAACAGTGTAACCGACTGGAAAAACTTGCTGAGAGAGCTCTGTACTGAGTGAGAATTCCGTTTAATTTCTTTAAGTTTCTGTTATTTTTGAAGGATTGGTGGAGGTGGGAAGATTGGTGGAGAAGGTGAAGTGGTGGAGATCGATGAGTGCTGTGTTCACGTACGGAAATATGGAAGAGGAGAGATTCGAGGAGATCCCGTTTGGGTCATTGGCGGAGTAGTTCGTGGAAGTCGCGTGATGTTTATGGAAGTGGTGCAGAACAGAACGGCAAAAATTTTACTGCCAATTCTCCGTCGAAACATCGATGCACGATCTATCATCGTCAGCGACAAATGGGGCGCTTATTCCCAACTTTCCAAAGTGTTCGCGAAACACTACTGTGTGAATCATTCTATCGAGTTTGGCCACACCGCCGATGACGGTTTCGCTGTTTACACAAATACCATTGAAGGGTGCTGGAAAAGATTCAAGGATCCTTTAAAGGCGGGGAATGGAACCTCCGACGCCCTTTTGAAGTCTTATGTCCACGAATTCATCGCAAGGGAGAAATCTGGCGACAACTTTCTCTTGGAGATTCTCAAAATCATCGTCTCCAAAGTCAATAAGGATTGAAGACATCTCGGACTCTTGGACTCTTGGACTCTTGGACTCTTGGACTCTTGAACTCTCGAACTCTCGAACTCTTGGATTATAAAGACCCACTCTTGGATTATGGGGGCTCACTCTTGAATGGGGGACAATCATTGAATTATGATGGCTCACTCTTGGATTATGGGGGACAACTATTGGATTATGGGGGACAATTATTGGATTATGGGGGCTCACACTTGAATGGGGGACAATTATCGGATTATGGGGGACAACTATTGGATTATGGGGGACAATTATTGGATTATGGGGGCTCACTCT
>LR546008.1:0-45634 GCA_900536305.3 Caenorhabditis sp. 40 LS-2015 | reverse complement strand
CTTTTTGAATGCGCGGGAAAGCTCGGCCACGAGGAGAAAGTTCGGCCACCTCCCGTGTAGTCCACGAGGAAGAGCAAATGAAGCTGTCGAAGTTCGCCTCTGTCGTTTGAAATCGATTTTCACCGACCCGGAACTTTTCAGTCACATCCGCGAAAATTCAGCACTCAAAATTTCTCTTATTATTTATTTCATTACAGAACATGATAAAACTAGAAAAGATACAACAAGCGGAGGAAAAACAGAAATAGGGATAATCGAGACCACACAAAGAATGTTATAACAAGAAAAAAAAAAGGAAAAATAAACAATGAGGTCAGGATATGGGTGCATCTAGAAGGTGTGCATCTGGAAGGAAACAAAAGTGGTGGACGAAGAGTAAGATCTTGGGGTGTTGACAGAAAACGTAGCTTATTTTGGCGAATACCCCTCAATCACGGCACCCTGGAGCGACAAAGTAGAATTGGGCGCCAGCACGATGAGCGCGCAAAGTTGCCCCTTGCGCACTTCTCGTGCCCTCAAAATTTTCTGATTTTTTCAACTGAGAAACCGTTTTTCGCGTATAGAAAAAGTCTGAGGCGGTTTTTCGGAAAGATTTCTCGACCAAATGCATTTTTAGAGCTTTATTTATGAGAAAAATATGAAAGTTTTTTCCTTTTTCGTCAAATACCGAAATTCTACGATTTTGAAAAAATCGGTTCATTTTGGGTGAGAATTTAGACAAAATGGTGGGAAAACAATGTAGAACAGCTGGAAATAGGTTTGTTCCGTGATCTTTTTTCAAATCCACAATTTTCAGATCTGTTGAATCAGTCAAAACAAAATAAAACGCTCAGCAAAAGCAAGATTTTCCAAATTTTCTGAATCCCGCTTTTCGACGAAAAAGGATGAAATTTTTGCACTTTTCTCATAAATTAAGCTCTAAAAATGCATTTGGTCGAGAAATCTTTCCGAAAAACCGCCTCAGACTTTTTTTATACGCGAAAAACGGTTTCTCAGTTGAAAAAATCAGAAAATTTTGAGGGCACGAGAAGTGCGCAAGGGGCAACTTTGCGCGCTCATCGTGCTGGCGCTCAATTCTACTTTGTCGCTCCAGGGTGCCGTGTCAATCATTATCTCCACACTCTTCACATACTCCTCGCATGTGTATGCAATCGCGCTCCGTTGAGAGTGTTATTAGGCTGGCGAAAATTTCGTTCAATTGAGCTCAACATTTCTCGATTTTTTTGGATTTTTTTTGCTCCAAAGTCGGTCAATAGAATTTATTGGAATTTCCGGAAAATTCAAAAACAAAATTGGAAACAAAACAAATTGGAACCAAAAATTAATGAAGCGAAAGGGATTTCTTGAAAAGCTCGACGACGAATCCAGCATCCATTTGGATCAGATCATCAGGCAAGGCGGCGCGGATATCCTCGACGGTCTCAATTTCGGAAGGGAACTTCTTCTGAAAAAAAAAATTGTTGAAATTGCTTTTTCCTTAAAAAAAAGCACCTTCAAATTCTCGAAATGATACTTCGCCGATAGTTCCAATTTTTCCTTTGTCGATTTTTCAGATTCTGTCATCAAAAACTTCTCGATTAGATTCAGAACACACTTCACATCGTACATATCGGCGACACGGAGTAGGCTCTTCGCCTTTTCATCCGGAACCGTGGTCTCGTGATAAAGAATATCCAGGAAATTCTGAAACTCGTCGACTTCAATTCCATTGAGAACGACATTGAGTGGACTCCTTGAAATATCCCATGAGCAGCGATTCAAAGTAGCCGGAGCCAGAGGCGAGGAACTGAAAAATAGAAACTGGTAGCTTACATGTACTGCTCCCCAAGTATAGACCGTCCCCTGGGTGCACGAATCGGCACCGGTCTCCATAAGAGCAGACCCCCAAGCCAGTGTTCTTGAAACTTTTGCACAGTTCTATTTTGAAGCTGGCAGACGGCTTTTTGCATTGGGCAGGGGAGGACCGACGAGAAACTCTGATAGAAGTGAAGGAGCGGAGCTCCAGGACCCCATGCGCGAATTGGCAAGCGGGTCCGAGTGGCCACTGCCCATGAGACTGGAAGTGGCGGCATAGAGTCGTCTTAAATTTTCCCTTACGTGGACCCTGATGACCGAGTCCAGCATTCTCCTTGTCCTCCTTCCAAGAGTCAGAATCTGATGAAGAAGAATCCGTCGCGGTGGAGAACGTGGGAGAGGTCACTGGAGTCGGAACTACCACCATCGGCATTGCTGGATTCATGGGTGCCTGGTGACCATAGACACTTCCGTAAAACTGCGAAGGATCAGCATACTGTGGGTAGACTTGGAGAGGCGTAGTTTGGAAGAATGGAGCCTGAAAACAATGAAAATAAGGTAAAGTTATGAACTAAGAAACACTAACCTGCTGACGTGATCCTTGTGGTTCTTGGACGTACATTAGTTGAATAGTTGGGTACATGACAAGAGAACTATTGAATAGTAGTAAAAAGATATGTCTAGACGACTGTGACAGACAGAGGACAGGCTGACTTTATAGCTTTGTCTGTTTCACCTCGTTCTTTAACTATGCCCACATAGAGTCCCTAACCGGAGGCGGGAGGTCATGCGACCCCCTTTGATCACTGTACACCTGTCTCGATTATATGTGATATCGCTCACACATGGATTAAGAGGAGGGGAGTGTCTGTTAGTGTGTTTCAGACAACGGTGGGGTTATAGGGGATAGAGGTCGCCCGGGGTCATGCAGGTCACAGGTCTCCATCATCACATCATTTTGACACACCTGAAAAACCAGCAATCTACCTTGATCCGCATCCTATCATGATCTCAAAATCGCTGACTCTCCGAATCCCGTTGGAAATTGATTTTCACCGACCCGGAACTTTTCAGTCACATCTGCGAAAATTTAGCACTCAAAATTTCTCTTATTATTTATTTCATTACAGAACATTATAAAACTAGAAAAGATACAACAAGCGGAGGAAAAACAGAAGTAGGGATAATCGAGACCACACAAAGAATGTTATAACAAGAAAAAAATGAAAAAATAAACAATGAGGTCAGGATATGGGTGCATCTAGAAGGTGTGCATCTGGAAGGAGACATAGGTGATGGACGAAGAGTAAGATCTTGGGGTGTTGACAGAAAAAGGTTGCTTATTTTGGCGAATACCCCTCGATCATTATCTCCACACTCTTCACATACTCCTCGCATTTTTCAGACCATAATTTATCAGCGCGAATGGTGACACTTTTATCAGGTTGAAATACGAAAGTTGTTGGCGAGTGATCTTCGAAATCTGTATAGTTTACATGATCTACTTCAACTTCGGCAGGAAACATGACTTACGGAAGAAGAGAATGTTCCAGGTTCCACTGTACTTTTGCACGAACTTCAGAATCAAAAGATTCTTGTGAATATCTCCCCAGTCCGAGACACTGTAGGCGAGCAGGAGACCGAGCTGAAAAACACAAAGCTCTTCATAAATCATTCAGAATGCTGCAAAGACACTTCACCACCCTCCCAGCAACACGCACCTTGCCTTCGCAATATCTGCCAAAGTCTCGGAATTCTTCCAAATCTGTCGCGAACTGAATTTCAGCCCTCAGGTTTGCACCTCTCCAATCTCTCATGAACTTGGTGTCCAAGTTGATCTTCTTCCACTCTTCCGACGGCTCCCCACCGCACAGATGAATCAGTCCATCCAGAGTATAGTATTCCGCCTCTTTCAACAATTGGCTTTTGTGAAATTCAGTTTCAGGGATGGGCGTGTCCCCGTCTCGAAGAAAGTTGAGAACCAAGTCGAAATTCTTAGGAGAGCGGTCGATGAAAATGCAGCCAGAATCGTCGAGGGTGAGCTAAAATTTCGAAAGATCTCTGGATTGCTCAGAGATCTAGGTGCATAACATATTCAAGAATCCTATCAGACAGATTGTCATGGTCCTAAATCTCAACTGGACTAAAATTGGTTTTAGTAGCTTCACAAAGACTACTGTCAGATTTGTAACAACGTCACTTTTTTGAGAACACAATGAAAAGACCTTCCACTGGTTCCAAGACTTCCGTAATTTCTGAACCGTTCGAGGTACTGTCAGAGGGAGGTCGTCAAGACTATCCAGGTGTTCTATCTATCCATCTTGGCGGGACTCGGTCAGGTCACTCGGGGTCATCTGCACATTGGGAAGGGCGAGGGAAGAGAGGAGACCCTCAAGATCTAATAATGTTCATTCGGACCGAGATTACTGTAATTTTGTCATGCTACCCTGTGTATCCTTGACCATCTAAATGCTACTACTTTCATGATGATGATTAACCGTCCAGAGTGGCGAGGAATACTATCTTTCGAAGCCTGTATCTCGACTTCTAGAAACTTGCGCAGTTAGCCAATTGGCACATTCGAAAGCACACACTACGTTCTATGATTGCTCGAATTTAGAGACAATTCTGAGAGTCTGTCGAAAACGTGTTCCCATATGAGGAGTCTCATTTTCAGAACTAGAGAGCACAAATCGAAAGCCATTAACTGATGAAGGTGGAAGCATTGAGATGGTTAGGGATACATAGGGTAGCTTGACAAGTGTACTGAGTAAACTCGGTCTGAATGAACGTTATTACATCTCGAGGGTCTCCTCTCTTCCCTCGCCCTTCCCAGTTTGCAAATGACTCCTATTGACCTGACCGAGTCCAGCCAAGATGGATAGATAGAACACCTGGATAGTCTTGACGACCTCCCCCCTCTCGAGAAATCTGGGACGACATCGGTACACTCCTATGAGTTGAGAATGAACCAAAACCACCCCTCTTCGCAGTCCTCAAATCCTGATTCTCATTTTTCCAAGCGTTCGCTTGATGTAGCTCCATTGGGAGATGAGATATGACCTCCCAAAATGATACAAAAATCGACTCCATTCTTTTCTAGTTTTCTGGTCAGATGGAGGGTCTCTTTTCTCAGATCGATCCTTGAATCAATTATTCTCACTCTCTTGCCTCTCACTGTCCCGCCGGCCATCCACCAGACTGTTTTCTCTTTTCTCATCTATCGATTCTGAGAAAAAACGATTGTCGTATTCAAACAATTCTTCTGATTTTTAAGATTCAAAAACACAAATCGTCATGACTTCTGAAGACGTTGTGAAGCTGAATATTGGAGGGAAAGTGTTCCAAACGTCACGATCGACACTCACCAAGTACGACGGCTTTTTTCGATTGATGTTCGAGTCGGAACTTCCGGTAAGTGGTATTGGCTCCGCCCACTTTTCAAAAACGCACAGATGCCACCAAATATGGGAAAGTTCGAAAAATTCTAATAAAGTCCAGTAAAACCAATTTTAGTCCAGTTGAGATTCAGGACCATGAAAATCTGTCTGATGGATTCTTGAATATGTTATCCACCTGGATCTCTGAGCAATCCAGAGATATTTCGAAATTTCAGCTCACCCTCGACGAATCCGGTTGTATCTTCATCGACCGCTCTCCTAAGAACTTTGACTTGATTCTCAACTTTCTTCGAGACGGGGACACACCCATCCCTGAATCTGAATTTCACAAAAGCCAATTGTTGAAAGAGGCGGAATACTATACTCTGGATGGACTGATCCATCTGTGCGGTGGGGAGCCGTCGGAAGAGTGGAAGAAGATCAACTTGGACACCAAGTTCATGAGAGATTGGAGAGGTGCAAACCTGAGGGCTGAAATTCAGTTCGCGACAGAGTTGGAAGAATTCCGAGACTTTGGCAGATATTGCGAAGGCAAGGTGAGTTTTGCTTGGAGGACGGTGAAGTGTCTTTGCAGTATTCCGAACGTCTTATGAAATTCTTTGTATTTTTCAGCTTGGTCTCCAGCTCGCCTACAGTGTCTCGGACTGGGGAGATATTCAAAAGAATCCTTTGATTTTGAAGTTGGTGCAAAAGTACAGTGGAACTTGGAACATTCTCTTCTTCCGTAAGTCATGTTTCCTGCCGAAGTTAAAGTAGATCATGTAAACTTTACAGATTTCGAAGACCACGCGCCAACAACTTACGTACTTCAGTCTGATAAAAGTGTCATCATTCGCGCTGATAAATTATGGTCAGCGTCTTGCGAGGAGTATATAAAGAGAGTGGAAGTAATGATCGAGGAGTGTTCTCCAGAATAAGCTACGTTTTCTGTCAACACCCCAAAATCTTACTCTTCGCCCATCAACTATGTCTCCTTCCAGATGCACACCTTCTAGATGCACCCATATCCTGACCTCATTGTTTCTTTTTCAATTGTTTTTCTTGTTGTAACATTATTTGTTCGGTTTCAATTACCCCCATTTCTGTTTTTCTTCCGCTTGTTGTATCTTTTCTATGTAGTTAAAAAAATGAAATAAGTGATAAGAGAAATGTTGAATGCTAAATTTTCACGGATGTCACTGAAAAGTTCCGGGTCGGCCGAATCAATTTCAAAAGGGATTCGGAGAGTCAGCGATTTCGAGATCATGGTAGGATGCGGATCAAGGTCGATTGCTGGTTTTTCAGGTATGTCAAATTGATTTGATGATGGAGAACTGTGGCTCCACCTGAATGACCCAGGTTGATCCCTATCCCCTATAACCCCACCGTTGTCTGAAACCCAATAACAGACACACCCCTCCTCTTAATCCCTGTGTGAGCGATATCACATATAATCGAGACAGGTGCACAGTGATCAAAGGGGGTCTCATGACCTTCCGCCTCCGGTTAGGGACTCTATGCGGGTATAGTTAAAGAACGGGGTCAAACAGACAAAGCTATAAAATCTGAATATTCATTTTGTAGCCGACACCTTTTCAACTGAACCAAAACCCAGCCACTTAGGTCATGACCTCGAAAACCGCTTTTCTTTGACGCGACCTAGTCTGTACAATGCACAGAGACACGCCCCTTTTTGCAATGCGTTCCCATTTAACTTTTAACGCGCGTTTCATAAAGGGGGCGTGTCGTTAGAACGCATTTTCCAGCCTGCGCGGCGCGTCGACGTTTTATTGTGCAGGCATCAGTTTTCCAGCAGTAATTTTCCGAGTCCCAGGTCTTGACCCGTGGCTCACATCTCACACCACGAAATCGATTACAACGATGATTCGGCTAGACTGATTCCACCCAAAGATTCCAAATGTGAACTCAATTTTGAGAAGAATTACTAGGTTGAACAGAAAGTTTCTCTGGCCATAAGCGGTTTAAAAAAAATTTATTTTAGAAAAAGTATCTATCCGAAAAAACAGAACATGATAAAGCAAAAATGAACAACCAGCGGAGGAAAAGCAACAGGGGTGATCGAAACTTACCAAGATTATTACAACAAAAAAAAACAATGGCTGAGCAATGTGGGATCCTGTCGAAGCTAGCGTCTAGAAGGAGACATAGGGGTGAAAAATAGTAAGGCTCAGAATCCAGTGTGTAATCAGAAGAATCCAAAAGTAGAACAAGAATAATTTTAGAGTCAATATCAACAAGAGAAGAGACAACAAGTATACCGAAAGTGAGCAGGATGGGGGCGGAGCTAACAACAAAACATGATTGGAGAGCCGGGAGAAAAGTCGAACGGAGAAGTGGAGCTAGCTCTGAAAATTTTTGTTAGAAGAAGAAGGTTATCTAGTCCCTTTGGAACAATTTTTTTGGTTCCTGTAGTAGCTATCAAAAAGTGATCAACTAACAAAATGTTCATGATAAACAGAGCAACATTTTGTTAGTTGACAACTTTTTGATATCTGTTACAAGAACCGAGATAAATTGGGTCACTTACCACTACTGATTCGAACTCCCTCCATTCTTCACCTCCTCCGTCTGATGTACTCCCACTCCTCGTCCGTCATCTTCCGATCCTCATGCTTATCGTACAACTCATCTTCCAACTCCTCCAAGTGCTCCTCGAACTTTTGTCTGCTCACCGGCTTCTTCTCCGAGGCCTCCATAGCCTTCCAGTCAGCGATCCTCTTTAAATCCTGATCGCTAAAGAAGACCTTGCCAAAGACTGGAAGCTTGCCAGAGACCTGCTGGTGGACCTGGCAGATGAGGCACAACTTTTCGACATCGATCAGGGAGCTCGGAAGGTCTTCTTTCCGACAGTTGGAGCACGCCCATCTCGGCTCAAAGTCGAGCTTCTTGCAGAGAGGGTCCTGGTGGTGGCATGCCGCGCGCTTCTTCTTTCCCAAGTCGAGGTAGTGGAAGAGCTGGTAGAACTCTTTCTGCTCATCGGCCGTGTAGCGTTGGCCCTGAAAAAAGAGATTGCATAGTTGAGAAGGCTGAGAAGATTGCTCTTATAATCTGATCTGAGAATGATGATTCTGATGAGAAATTATTCTTGATTTCAGTTACCGTACAGGTCTCATTTTCGGTACAAATTGGTCCAATTTGAGCAGTAGAAAAAGTATGTTCCAGTAACCCAAATTCTAGAAAACTTGATGAACGTATTGAGCAACTCTTGATCTTTCCTTCCGACAGTTGAAGCACGCCCGTCGAAGATTCGGAGTAAAATCAAAGGTGGGGTTATAGGGGATAGGGGTCGCCCGGGGTCTCATGAGGCACAGTTCTAAATCATCACATCATTTTGACATACCTGAAAAACCGGAAAAATCGGTCTTGATCCGCATCCTATCATGATCTTCGAATCACTGACTCTCCGAATCCTTTTTGAAATTGATTCGGCCGACCCGGAACTTTTCAGTCACATCCGTGAAAATTTAGCATTCAACCTTTCTCTTATCACTTATTTCATTTTTTTTAACTACATATAAAAGATACAACAAGCGGAAGAAAAACAGAAATGGGGGTAATTGAAACCGAACAAATAATGTTACAACAAGAAAAACAATGGAAAAAGAAACAATGAGGTCAGGATATGGGTGCATCTAGAAGGCGTGCATCTGGAAGGAAACAAAAGTGGTCGACAAAGAGTAAGATCTTGGGGTGTTGACAGAAACGATAGCTTATCTTTACTATTAACAAACGCAAAATTCTGTCTGTGTGTCTGTTTGTTACCCGTTCGCTGGCTCTAGCGCAGTTCCCCCTAGAGCAAATTTTCTGAATTTTTCACAGGACATCAGAATTGGGGTCTTAATGATGCCCGTCTATTTAGATTGTTGATTTGACAAAAAGTGAGCTCATGCGGGCTCAAAAACCTCTTTTTTTTGCTCCAGGGAAAGTTTTTCGAGCGATAGTTTCGCACCGGTAGATCAAATATTTTAGGCCTGCCCGAAGGGCCCCAGAGGGGCGCAGCCCCTCTGGTTTTGGAGAATACTTCTCGATCAATATCTCCACTCTCTTCATATACTCCTCGCATGTTGCTATCCTCATTAATGGAGCGGAGCCGTCGATGATACGATCCATGGATTGATGAATGAAGAATCTTGGCGAGTGGTCTTTTAAATCTGTGAAGTTCACATGATTTACTTTAACTTCGGCAGAAAAATGACTTACGGAAGAAAAGGATGTTCCAGGTTCCACTGTACTTTTGCACAAACTTCAAAATAAAAGGATTCTCATGAATATCTCCCCAAGCCGAGACACTGTAGGCGAGCTGGAGACCGAGCTGAAAAACACAAAGATCTTCATAAATCTGAAAAGACACTTTACCGTCCTCCAAGCAACACTCACCTTGTCTCTGCAATATCTGTTAAAATCTCGGAATTCTTCCCAATCCGCCGCGAGCTGAATTTCAGCCCTCAGGTTTGCACCTCTCCAATCTCTCATGAACTTGGTGTCCAAGTTGATCTTCTTCCACTCTTCCGACGGCTCCCCACCACACATATGAATCAGTCCATCCAGAGTATAGTATTCCGCCTCTTTCAACAATTGACACTTGTGAAATTCCGATTCAGGGATGGGCGTGTCCCCGTCTCGAAGAAAGTTGAGAACCAAGTCGAAATTCTTAGGAGAGCGGTCGATGAAGATGCAACCGGATTCGTCGAGGGTGAGCTGAAATTTCGAAATATCTCCGGATTGCTCAGAGATCTAGGTGGATAACATATTCAAGAATCCTATCAGACAGATTTTCATGGTACTGAATCTGAACTGGACAAAAATTGAGTTTGAAAGCGACACAAAGACTTCTGTCAGTTTTCGTAACAACGTCACTGGTTCGAGAACACAATGACACTGAAAGACCTTCCACTGGTTCCAAGACTTCCATCATCTTTGAACCGTTCGAGATACTTTACGAGCTATCCTGACCAACTCATTTATCTTTTTGAAAAAAAAAGTGGGCGGAGCCTATGCCACTTACCGGAATCGCCGACTCGAACATCATTCGAAAAAAGCCATCGTACTTGGTGAGTGTCGATCGTGTCGTTCGGAACACTTTCCCTCCAATGTTCAGCTTTACAACGTCTCCAGAAGCCATGACGATTTGTGTTTTTGAATCTTAAAAGTCTGAAGTTTGAATACAGCAATCGTTTTTCTCAGAATCGATAGAGGAGAAAAGAGAAAACAGTCTGGTGGATGGCCGGGGGACAGTGAGAGGCGAGAGAGTGAGAATAATTGATTTGAGGATCGATCTGAGCAAAATGGCCCTCTATCTGGACAGAAAACTAGAAAAGAACGGAATCGGTTTTTGTATAATTTTAGGAGGTCATACCTCTTCTCCAATTGGAGCTAGAAAAAATTTGAATACAGATTTGAAATCCTTGAATTCGGATTAAATGGGTGTTGTTTGGAAACAATAGATTTGTGGTTAGAGAAGCGAGTCAAGGGTTCAATAAGAGGAACCTCTCCAACATCAAACGAAAGCTTGGAAAAATGAGAATCGAGGTTCGAAGACTGCGAAGAGGGGTGGTACGTGTCACTCGTTCATTCTCAACTCATAGGACTGTACCGATGTCCCCCCAGATTTCTCGAGAGGGGGGAGGTCGTCAAGACTATCCAGATGTTCTATCTATCCATTTTGGCTGGAGACTCGGTCTGGTCACTCGGGGTCATCTGCACATTGGGAAGGGCGACAGAAAAGAGGAGACCTTCAAGATCTAAGAACGTTCATTCAAACCGAGATTACATTTTGTCAAGCTACTCTATGTATCCATGACCATCTAAATGCTACGACCTTCATGATGATGATTAACCGTCCGGAGTGGTGAGCAATACTATCTTTCGGAGCCTGTATCTCTTCTAGAAACTTGTGCAGGTCGCCACATGGCAAATTCGAAAGCACACGCTTCGTTCTATGATTGCTCGAATTTAGAGACGATTCTGAAAGTCAGTCGAAAACGTGTTCCCATATGAGGAGTCCAATTCTCAGAACTAAAGGGCACAAGTCGAAAGCCATTAACTGATAAAGGTGGAAGCATTTAGATGGTTAGGGATACACAAGTTTACTGAGTAATCTCGGTTTGAATGAACGTTATTAGTTCTTGAGGGTTTCCTCTCTTCTCTCGCCCTTCCCAATGTGCAGGTGAACCCGAGTGACCGGACCGAGTCCAGCCAAAATGGATAGATAGAACACCTGGATAGTCTTGACGACCTCCCTCTTCTCGAGAAATCTGGGGGGACATCGGTACAGTCCTATGAGTTGAGAATGAACGAGTGACACATACCACCCCTCTTCGCAATCTTCGAACCTCGATGCTCATTTTTCCAAGCGTTCGTTTGATGTATGAAAAGTAACTCTTATTGAACGCTTGACTCGCTTCTCGAACCGCAAATTGCCTTTTTTCAAATAACATCCATTCAATCCGAATTCAAGGATTTCAAATCTGTACTCAAAATTTTTCTAGCTCCATTGGGAGACGAGATATAATCTCCCAAAATGATACAAAAACCGGTTCCGCTTTTTTCTAGTTTTCTGGCCAGATGAAGGGTATCTTTTCTCAGATTCACACTCTCTCGCCTCTCACTGTCCTCCGGCCATCCACCAGATTGTTTTCTCTTTTCTCTTCTGTCGATTCTGAGAAAAACGATTGTTGTATTCAAACTTCTGATTTTTAAANCTCTTTTCTCTTCTGTCGATTCTGAGAAAAACGATTGTTGTATTCAAACTTCTGATTTTTAAAATTCAAAAACACAAATCGTCATGGCTTCTGGAGACGTTGTAAAGCTGAACATTGGAGGGAAAGTGTTCCGAACGACACGATCGACACTCACCAAGTACGATGGCTTTTTTCGAATGATGTTCGAGTCGGGGATTCCGGTAAGTGGAATAGGCTCCGCTCACTTTTCAATAACGCACAGATGCCACCAAATATGTGAAAGTTCGAAAAAGTCCATTAAAACCAATTCTAGTCCAGGTCAGATTTAGAACCATGAAAATCTGTCTGATAGGATTCTTGAATATGTTATGCGAGCAATTCAAAGACATTTCGAAATTTCAGCTCACCCTCGACGAATCCGGTTGCATCTTCATCGACCGCTCTCCTAAGAACTTTGACTTGGTTCTCAACTTTCTTCGAGACGGGGACACACCCATCCCTGAATCTGAATTTCACAAAAGCCAATTGTTGAAAGAGGCGGAATACTATAGTCTGGATGGACTGATTCATCTGTGTGGCGGGGAGCCGTCGGAAGAGTGGAAGAGAGCCAACATAGATAAACTGTACTTGAGAGATTGGAGAGGTGCAAACCTGAGAGCTGAAATTCAGCTCGCGGCGAATTGGGAAGAATCCCGAGACTTTGACAGATATTGCGAAGGCAAGGTGAGTGTTGCTTGGAGGACGGTGAAATGTCTTTGCAGTATTCCGAACGATTTATGAAGATCTTTGTATTTTTCAGTTCGGTCTCCATCTCGGCTACAGTGTCTCGGATTGGGGAGATATTCAAAAGAATCCTTTGATGTCAACTTTACAGATTTCAAAAAGCACGCGCCAACAGCTTCCATTCGTCAACCTGATAAGCTTGCCCTCGTTTGCTCTGGTGAATTATGGCCAGCTACGTGTGAGGAGTATATAAAGAGAGTGGAGATATTGATCGAAGAGTATTCTCCAAAATAAGCTACGTTTTCTGTCAACACCCCAAGATCTTACTCTTCTTCCCATCAACTATGTCTCCTTCCAGACGCACACCTTCTAGATGCACCCATATCCTGACCTCATTTTTTTTCATGTTTTTTTTTGTTGTAACATTCTTTGTACGGTATAAATTACCCGCCATTTCTGTTTTCCCTCCCTTTGTTGTATCTTTTCTTTGTAGTTTTATCATGTTCTGTAATGAAACAAATAAAAAGAGTAATGTTGAATGCTAAATTTTCACGGATGTGACTGAAAATGCCGGGTCGGTCAAATCAATTTCAAAGGGGATTCGGAGAGTCAGCGATTTTGAGATTATGATAGGATGCGGATCAAGACCGATTTTTCCGGTTTTTCAGGTGTGCCAAAATGATGTGATGATGGGGAACTGTGCCTCTCACCCTGCATGACCCCGGGCGACCCCTATCCCCTGTAACCTCATAATTGTCTGAAACCCACTAGCAGACACACCCCTCCTCTTAATCCATGTGTGAGTGATATCAGATCCAATCGAGACAGGTGCACAGTGATCAAAGGGGGTCTCATGACCTTCCGCCTCCGGTTAGGGTCTCTATGTGGGTATAGTTAAAGAACGGGGTCAAACAGACAAAGCTATAAAGTCAGCCTGTCCTCTGTCTATCACAGTCCTCTAGACATATTTTCTTACTACTATTCAATAAACCTCTTGTCATGTTCCCAACTATCCAACCAATGTTCGTCCAAGAACCACAAGCATCACGCCAGCAGGTTAGTTTTTCTTAGTTCATAACTTTATCTCATTTTCATTGTTTTCAGGCTCCATTCTTCCAAACTACGCCTCTCCAAGTCTACCCACAGTATGCTGATCCTTCGCAGTTTTACGGAAGTGTCTATGGTCACCAGGTACCCATGAATCCAGCAATGCCGATGATGGTAGTTCCGACTCCAGTGACCTCTCCCACGTTCTCCACCGCGACGGATTCTTCTTCATCAGATTCTGACTCCTGGGAGGAGAACAAGGAGAATGCTGGATTCGGTCAGGGTTCACTTAAGGGAAAGTTTAAGACGGCTCTGTGCCGCCACTTCCAGTCATCTGGACAGTGCCCACTTGGACCATCTTGCCATTTTGCACATGGAGTCCAGGAGCTCCGCCCCTCCACCTCCACTCGTCGGTCCTCCCCTGCCCAATACCAAAAGCCGTCTGCCAGCTTCAAAATAGAACTGTGCAAAAGTTTCAAGAACACTGGCTCGGGGGTCTGCTCTTTTGGAGACCGGTGCCGATTTGTGCACCCAGGGGACGACCTGTATGAGTACAAGAAGAGACAGGAGCGACACGAGGAGGAGGTCCAGATTTTGCATGTGAGTTTATTTTTCTCTTATTTTGTTTCCTGTGATTCCTATCAAAAAGTGACTCACTAACGAAATGCTCAGGGCAACCTGAGCAACATTTTGGTAGTTAACCACTTTTTGATATCTATTACAGGAAGCAAGATATTTTTACTCAAAGTAAAGCCACATTTTCTAAACTCTTATCGTTTTTCAGACCCAAAAGGACTCGGCTCGCGGCAACCAACTTCTGGAGCTCCAGCTAGAGATGGCCATCAACCAGAAGGTCCGCCGCTGGAACCGCACCCACCCCAAACGGGCGCACTACCATGATCTTCATGGTATGACGCTAGGGGGAGCCGACGCCTACATTAATGACATCATCTCCTCGATGCTCATTAATCGTATCCCCACCTCGTTTGTCGAAACCGGAAAGGGTAATCACTCTTCCGGTGGAGTCTCGAAAATCAAGCGATTGATTTTCGAAAAGTACCAGGGTTACTGTGGCGCCTCTTTTGTACCCGAGGAGAATAATGATGGTGTGTTGGTTCTTTCTGTTCATTTGATGTGATTTCGTATGTATTAATGTGTGTTTGTATGTATTTATAATAAGTTAAATAAAAACAATTGTCGACTTCATAAACGTGCAATCTGGTGTGTGTAACTTAGCCCAGTGTAAGACTTTCGCCGACGTTCGAAAAAGTTTTTCGATTTTTTTTTCGAGAAATTTTCGATAAAGAAAACGAAACTTCAAGAAGAAACATATGTATGCGCCTTTGAATGTACAGTACTGCCAAGCAGACTACGACACTCCGAAATAACGCACTGCGCTCAATTTCACGAAAAGTTGAAAATTCTTCAAACGAATGTTCGAACAACTTTCGAAGAAACATTCGAAAATTTTTAAGAATAGTTTTTCAAATTTTTTTTTTGAAAAACAAACTGACTCCACCCACTGAAAGCTTGTATTATCAACGTAATGCTGATGCCTCAGGACACCACGAAATCGATTACAACGATGATTCGGCTAGACTGATTCCACCCAAAGATTCCAAATGTGAACTCAATTTTGAGAAGAAATATTAGGTTGAACAGAAAGTTTCTCTGGCCATAAGCGGTTTTTTTAGAATTTATTTAAGAAAAATGATCTATCCGAAAAAAACAGAACATGATAAAGCAACATAGAAAAGAAACAACCAACGGAGGAAACGCAGAAAACAGGGGTGATCAAAACTTACCAAGATTATTACAACAATAAAAAAAAACAATGGCTGAGCAATGTGGGATCCTGTCGAGGTTAGCGTCTAGAAGGAGACATAGGGGTGAAAAAGTAGTGAGGTTCAGAATCCAGCGTGTAATCAGAAGAATCCAAAAGTATAACAAGAATAATATGCTCTAAACATGAGAGCCAATATCAACAACCTCCTCAGACAACAAGTAGACCGAAAGTGAGCAGGATAGAGGGCGGAGCTAACAACAAAACATGATGGGAGAGTCTAACGGAGAAGTTGGAGATGAATTGTGATGAGCAATACCTGAAAATTTTTAGGTTAGACGTTATCTAGTCTCTTTGGCTCAATTTATTTTGGTTCCTGTAACAGCTATCGAAAAGTGATCAACTAACAAAATGTTCATGATAAACTGAGCAACATTTTGTTAGTTGACAACTTTTCGATATCTGCTACAAGAACACTCACCTCTACTGATTCGAACTCCCTCCATTCTTCACCTCCTCCGAGCAGTCGCAGTCTCGGAACAACGGAAGTGGGTGGGGCTCCAAGAATCTCGCCAGCTCCTTGCCGCTGAAATTCTCGCGAGCCATCTCCTCGCCGCCATGCTTGTTCACGTAGTTCCTTCTGATGTACTCCCACTCCTCATCTGTGATCTTCCGATCCTCGTGTTCATCGTACAACTCCTCTTCCAACTCCTCCAAGTGCTCCTCGAACTTCTGTCTGCACACCGGCTTCTTCTCCGAGGCCTCCAGAGTCTTCCAGTCAGCGATCTTCTTCAAATCCTGATCGCTAAAGAAGACCTTGGCAAAGTCTGGAAGTTTGCCAGAGACCTGCTGGTGGACCTGGCAGATGAGGCACAACTTTTCGACATCGATCAGGGAGCTCGGAAGGTCTTCTTTCCTACAATTCGAGCACGCCCATCTCGGCTCAAAGTCGAGCTTCTTGCAGAGAGGGTCCTGGTGATGGCATGCCGCTCGCTTCTTCTTCCCCAAGTCGGTGTAGTGGAAGAGTTGGTAGAACTCTTTCTGCTCGGCGGCGGTGTAGCGTTGGCCCTGAAATAAGATAATTGTATAGTTGAGGAGGTTGAGAAGATTGCTCTTATAATTTGATCTAAAAATGCTGATTCTGATGGGAAATTATGCTTGATTTAAGTTACCGTACAGGTCTCATTTTCAGTAAAAAATGGTCCACTTTGAACAGCTGAAAAAGTATGTTTCAATAACTCGATTGTCCTGAAACTTGATGAACGTATTGAACAACTCCAGATCTTCATTTTTGTAGTTGACAACTTTTTAGGAAAATTTAGGAAAAATAATCCAGTTAGTTATGTCGGTTTCAAACATCGGTCTAGATTTCGAACCTTCTCGGACCCATAATATGTAACGCGTCATAAATAACTTCACAGCAACTTTCCAGCAAAGTTGTCAACAACAAAAATAAAGATCTAGAGTTGCTTGATACACCCACCAAATTTCATAGAAATTGAGTGATTGGAACATACTTTTTAAACTGATCAAAGTTGGCTATTTTCAAGAATTTACAACTGAATTCCAGAGTGCGGCCTCGAGACTGACAATCTCGAGAATCGGGTTATTGTCTTGGTTCTCGAGTCTCGAGACTTGTTCTCGACATCTCAAAATCTCCGCCAATCTCAAAATTTTTCGAGAAGTATCGAGATTTCTTGAAAATCGAGATCTCGAGAATCGTAAATTGGGGCCTCAATTGGCTCATAACGTTCAAATTGCATACCTTACTACACGGTACTGTAACTATCCATTTCATGGCAAAGTTCTGAAAATAGACTCCGCCCAACTTCATAACGTCATAACTTGAATCAGGTGAGAAATTCCTCAATGTTGACTTTAGATTCTGAATCTGTAGAGTCGACTCTACTTTGAGACGGATTACGGGACAAGATTTTCAAACAATTTTGATGGCCTAGATCTCCAAAAACTTGAAAATAAAAACTCACATCCTGCTTGGCCTTGACGCTTCCCAGAGCGTTCTGATTCTTCCGAAGATTCTCGAAGAAGAGAACTCGAACCATCTTCAATTGCTCGTAGGGTTGCCCACGCTTCTCAAGCAGCTCATCGACGGTCTCCAAAGCTTTGGCAATACTATGACCATTTTTCATCAAGTGCTCCAAAGCTTGGTCATGGGAGATGTGTCCTTCGAACTGACGATAGAGTGCCAGCCAATATTGGTTCCGGAAGTCGTGGCTCCGAGCATCCTCTGTCTCCTGTCCTGGGCTCCACATCAGCTCTTCTCGATCCTTCTTATACTCCCTCTCTGGATTCGTCCTCTTCAAATTCGGACACACCGCCTGATACTTGGCCGTGGGTGTGTCCAGGTAGACGACTCCACACTCTCGGCCGTTTTTCAAAACGTTTCCGGTGTGGAGGACGAGCTTCGCCTCCTTCTTCGGCGGCTTCTCCACTTTTGCCACCTTCTTTTTCGAGATGGCTTCTTCGGGCAGCTTTGCGATCCGGTGGAGCTTCTGGCGACGAGAGGGGTAGGAGAGATCTGGAACGAATTGGGATTTGAGATTGTGCCAATTTGAGAAGTTTCGAATTTTCAAATTGGGGGGAATCTGATATCCTTGAATGGTTTTCGAAATCCTAGATTGAGAATCAGAACAAGATATTCTTCAAAACTTAGAATCCAAAAGTCTAAAGTTTAGAATCGCAATCTGACATCTAGAGCACTTCAGAACCCAGCAGGAATCCTTAAAACTCTCTGGAAAAGTATGAGGTCTTAAGAATCCTACGGAGAATTTCAGAGTTTTTTTTTCAGAAATTTCCAGAATCTATGGATTCTGAATTTCCGTGGATTCTGAATTTCCATAGATTCTGGATGCTCAAGGATTCTGAATTCTCATGGATTCTGGATTTTCATGGATTCTGGATTTTCATGGATTCTGGATTTCATGAAATTTAATTTTTCATGGATTCTGGATTATCATGGAATCTGGATTTCCAAGGATTCTGGATTTTCACGGATTCTGAGTTCTCACGGATTCTGGATTTTCATGGATTCTGGATTTTATGGATTCTGACTTTTATGGGTTCTAACTTTCATGGATTCAGAATTTTCCTGGATTCAAAAACTCACCAGAAGAACTCGACGCATTCTGATTCTCGTCGACGTGCTCCACACTGGATGGTGAAGTTGCTGATGTTGTTTTCTGGGTAGCGTCCTTGGTCATTTCTGAAAATAATCTCATTAAAAAATCAGCCAATAAAAAAATCGATCGGGAGCAGGGATTCATGAAAGGGACTCAGAAAGATTTGAAAATTGGAATAAATCATAACCTAAATCGATGACCGTGAAAAAGGACAAGAAAGATAAAAGACGCAGACAGACATACAGAGTAGAAGGTGAGCGAGACAAAAGAAGAAGAAGGAAAGTTCGATGAGGAAGGCTCTGTTATGGAGAGATAAGGTGGGAAGAGGAGAGTGCAGAGAAAGGGTGAAGGGAGTGGGTGTCTAGGACGGTCCTATATGTAGCTAGGCTAACGAGAGAAGAGGCGCAGAGTGAATCGTTCAGGGGCACTCTGCGTCTCTTTCTCTCTTTCCCTTCGGGAGGGGGCGGGGCCAAGAGGTGTCAATAAGACACAGTCCTTCTTACTAATACGAATGAGCATGTTGGAGACAGATTGGTGTCACTTGAAATCCTCTCAAAGGAGCGCGATTGCACTCGATACCAGTTCACAGAGGTAGCATCAGAGCAGCCAAGGAAAATGCATAATATGGGAATTTGGATGGAGCATTTTCCATTTGCGGATGGATCAATTGAAAGGGTCTCATTGAAAGATAAGAATTTGTAAAGTCAGTATTTTTCAGGTTCAACTTACTTGGTTTTTGTGAGAGATGTCAGTGCTAGCCAAAAGTTCGTGTGTTTTGGTGATTTTCAGTGCAATATGGCCAACTTTGAGCAGTCAAAAAAGTATGTGCCAATCATCCGATTGTTCTGAAAACTTGTGAATGTATTAAGCCACTCTAGATCTTTATTTTTGTAGTTGGCAATGTTTTACAAAAATTGCAACCAAGTCAGTTATGTCGCGTTTAAGACTATCGGTCCAAAAAATTCGAAATTTGCACTGAAACTTACCAAGTTTTGATGACGCGTAACTCTATTCACAGCAATTTTCTAAGAAATTGACAACAACAAAAATGAAGATCTAAAGTTGTTTAATACATTCATCAAGTTTCAGAACAATCGAGTTATTGAAACATACTTTTTCAACTGCTCAAAGTTGACCATTTTGCACCGAAAATCGCGAAAATTCGTTTTTAATGTCATATACTTTTGGCCAGCACTGTATCTATTGACAGCCAAGATTTCGACAAAAAAAAAACTTAGGGTGAGTTATTGGTTCCTAGAAATCGATAACCAACAAAGGAGAAGATAGAAGATAGTTTTGTTAGCAAAAACAAAGACACATACTAAGAGAGAGGGGAAGATGACCGCGATGACACTGCCAATCCGTTTGTGTCCTTTAAACCCGGCTGGCAGAAAGAACACTCCAAGAGGCGAGAGTGTCACGCGCTAGACGTCATTAGTGTCCTTCAAATCAAATCTTTGAAAATGCATAAAAGCCGACATGTGCTAATTTTAAGGAAGGTAGCGTTTGGAGGGGCCTACTTTTAGAGACAAATCGAAATTTCAGACCAAAATGAAGAAGAAAAAGTTGAAAAGTGGAAAGAGTGGAAAGAGTCTTCGCATCGTTTTCTCTAGACGCTTCTTAATTGAACCTAAAACATTATGAAGTAGGCGGAGCCTAAAATCTTCCGTGTGTTCTGGTGATAGTTTGGGGGGAACGCCCAGAGGAAACACTTCAATAACTTTATTTCAGTCGCCATTTCGTAAAATGATTTATCAATCCAAAATCATGGATGTTCAGTTTAACACCTTGATCCTCCTTCTCATTTCCCAGCCTTCTTCTTCTTGCGATAAAAATAGAAACCAATTCCGACGGCAGCCACAACCAGAAGAAGTCCGACACCTCCACACACGGCGTAGAACCAGATCTGGAATAGATGTATGTACTTCCCGAAGAATCGGTTTCGATTTTTCTGCTCTCAGAAATGAACAGTGTCCATTTGGTCGTCACTGTACCTGGTTATGGAATGGGCGTTTATAGCAGACTTTCAATATGTTGCAACAAGCTTTATGCACTGGTGTGTTGTCTCCGTACTCATCGTGGTCGATCACTGTAAAAAGAAAATACTTGATTTAAAACTCCAAGAGAAAACTGACAATAGTCACACGCGTCTTTGAGTTTTTCCTGATAGGAATCGCCAAAACTTTTGTAGTATTCAAATATTTTTTCTTCGCTGTTCATTCTGTTATGATGAATCCACGTTTTTGTCTCTTCCTCTTTTGTTAGGCTCATATTTCGATAACTAGCGTTTTGAAGGGTTTTTCAAGAAATAAAATGGATACAGATTGAAGATGGAAGGTTAGAGATTAGAGAGTTGGTTTTTCTGTTGACCATCTGATTTTTTTTCTTCAAGATTGGGGACATCACGATGAGAAAGTTTTTCGTTTACTTGTCTTATAGTTCTTACTTTAACGGGAAAAATTATGAAGTAGGCGGAGCCTAAAATCTTCCCTGTGTGCTGATGATAGTTGGGAGGGAACGCCCAGAGGAAAAACACAAATAACATTATTTTAGCCGCAATTTCGTAAAATGATTTATCAATCCAAAATCATGAATGTTCAGTTCAACATCTCGATCCTCCTTCTCACTTCCCAGCCTTCTTCTTCTTGCGATAAAAATAGAAACCAATTCCGACGACAGCCACAACCAGAAGAAGTCCAACACCTCCACACACGGCGTAGAACCAGATCTGGAATAGATGTATGTGCTTTTCGAAGAATTGGTTTCGATTTTTCTGCTCTCACAATCAGAAATAAAAAGTGTCCATTTGGCCATCACTCTACCTGCTTATAGAATGGACGATCATAGCAGACACTTATTAGCTTACAACACGCTTTATGCATTGGTGTGTTGTCTCCGTACTTATCGTGGTCCATCACTGTAAAAAGAAAATACTTGAATAAAAATTCCAAGGGGAAACTGACAATAGTCACAGGCTTTTTTGAATTGTTTCTTTTCGTCATCGCCGAAACGTTCGTAGTCTTTAGCTATTTGTTCTTCGGTTCTCATGTTATTCTTTGAAATCCATGCTTGTTCCGCATAATCTTTCGGTAGCTCCATATTTCGATAACTCGCGTTTTGAAAGTTTTTCAAGAAATAAAATGGGAACAGATTGAAACGGAAAGATAAAGAGAGTTGGTTTTTCTGTTGACCATCTGATAACGATTTCAAGATTGGGAACATCAAGATAAGAAAGTTTTTCGTTTACTTTTTTTTGTTCCGTTTCAGATAAGTTGAACACTGTGCTCAACAATACCGTGCTCTAGCTTATCATTCATAACAAACTCCATTCTTAGAAACCTAGTTGATTTCGAAAAAAATTTTCAAACCGTGCAGAGCTATAAAACTTTGTTAGTTGACCACTTTTTGGTATCTAGGGTTACGGCAAATAATTCAATCCCTTTTGGTGATTTTCGGTTCAAAATGGTCAACTTTGAGCAGTTGAAAAAGTATGTCCCAATCATCAGATTGCTATAAAACTTGGTGAATGTATCAAGAAACTCTAGATCTTCATTTTTGTGGTTGACAACTTGAGTGTAGATCAGATCCAGATTGTTTTTTGCGATAGAAATAAAGACTTATCACAGTGGCAATCACGAGCCACATCTGGAAAAACGTTATACGTTTTTTCTCTATTATCCGATTGCTTTGCCAAATCCCACCTGTGTATAGAGTGGAGTTGTTAACTTTCCTACAGCAAACTTCGAGCAAGAGTGTAGCTTCCTTTTGCAGTTTCTCATCTGCACCCAGCACTTCTCTGAGTTCCTTCTTTCGAAAGTCATTGAAATTTTTGTAGTGCTCATCGAATTGATACAAGGGTCTATTGTTGTGTGCAATGTACGATTTGAGACTGTCCTCGTCCATTAGGTTCATGTTTCAAAAAGAAAAACTTTGATAAGAATATCAAGGCAAGGGACATGAAGATAAGAATTTTATAGTTCGCGTACAGTTTTATTCGGATTAGAAATTTTTCGCACAGCCATAAATTCAAATCACGTTAGCATTCATCCAATTTTTGATTGAAAATCTGAATCTGCAAGGTCGATGTAACCTGGACCCATACTATGAGAAAAAGTGCAACCCGACCTTCCAATAATCTTTTTCTGAGAAGTGTGAAGCTATTTTTTTGGAATCTTAAATGTGTAGTCTATAAAAAGCCTAAAAAAATCTAGTTCAACATCTTCGTTCTCTCTCATTTGCCAGCTTTCCGTTTGCGATAAAAATAGAACCCAATACCGACGAGAACCACGATGAGAAGAAGCCCAACACCTCCACAGACAGCGTAGAACCAGGTCTGAGAAATGGTAGTTTTTGAAAAAAATTCTGCTTCTTGTTCATTATGAACCTGCTTATAAAATGGTGGCGGTGTATAGCAGAGCTTCATATGCCTACAGCAAGCCCTGTTTATAACTTTGTCTTCTCCGTCATTGGTACTCATCACTGTAACGTAAAGTTTTTGACAAAAATCGTGGAAGAAATTCTCACAATATTTGCACGCGTTTCCGAAGTGCATCTCGAAACCTATGTTTCTATTTTCGTACTCCTTCTCGAATGAATCGTCGGATCCGGAGTTTATCGAACTGATAAACGCTTTGGCATTTTTTACTTCGACATAGTTCATGTTCCGACACAAAGCTTGAAAGATTTTTCGAAGAAATGAAGTGGAAACTGATTGAAATGAAAAGATAAGGAGAGGTAGTTTGTTTTTTGCTCTGTTCCTCATTTGATAAGGATTTTGAAACAAGAGAGATGAAGATAAATACTTTTAATTTCACGTGTTCTTTTTGTGAGCGATTGATTCAACCTGAATATACAATGCTTGTGATTTTCAGTTGCAACATGTTTTCTGAAAATTGCTGTGAAGTGAGTTATGTACATTGTGTATTGTCACTCGACGTCAAAACCGTGCAAATGTTGAATTTCTCGGACCAATGATCTTCATCGCCACGTAATTAATTTCACAGCAATCTTCGTAAAAAGTTGTCAACTACAAACATGTAGATCGAGAGTTGCTTAATGCTTTTTTTTTAAATTTCGTAGAAATTGAGTCATTGGAACATACTTTTTCAACTGCTCAAAGGTGATAAATTTGCACTGAAAATCACGAAAAGGGATAAGATTTATCGAGGTTGCACATAATTTAAAAGCGGAAAAACCATGAGTCAGAATCGGTCTTGAAAACATAAGAAACGGTGGAAATTTGGGGGACCGGAATGGGACAGAAAAAGACGACAAAGAATATGAAATGAAGCACAGGATTGGAATGATAAAGGTGGAATAAACATTTACATTTTTTAATGCGATTTAACGGCAGAAGGTTTGCAGGCAACATCGTCACGCAAAAATGCACAAAAGTAAATTAAAGCCAAGATATAACGACACTCCGCTATCCCGCCAGGAGTGTTGGAGTGTCGCTATGAAGCACAGAAGTAGAGGGGTCATCAGTGAGAAATGTAGCAGAGAAACCAGAGCTTTGACCATTTCAAAGTGATCCCCAACCTAGTGGGCGGAGCCAAAATCACTCCCGAAACTTCCACAAATCCTTCTCATATCCCTCCTTGACCCTCTCCACCAAATGCTTCGCGCCCTGCCGGACCATCTCCGTCATTTGCTGCACCCGATCCCTCAACTCCATCAGGTTAGAAGTCTCGGAAACTTGCTCCAACATTTCAGCAAACTCCTCTATTGCATTCCGGAGCACTTGTTGATTGTGCTCAAGGAGTCCTGTGTAGGGATCATCTCGGTCCAAGAAGAACGCAAGGGGATAGGTGAACATCAAGGAGCGAGTGGAGGAGGTGAGAGTTTCAAGAGCTCGGTGGAGGAAGATGAAAGCGTAGGCGGACTGCTGGGTAGCTTGGATTCTGCGGTCGATGTTGGTATGGAGCTGAAAAAGGGATTAGAGTACTTCGACCTGGATTCTGAAGCCCGTAAGCCTGTAGCTAACATCCCTAGAGCCCACTTACCTGCTCTCCACCGGTCAATCTTTGCTGCAGCGCACTGTATTGCTCATAGTAGAAGATGAAGGGCTGAGCATTTTTTCCTTGGCTGGTTGGTGCAGAGGTCGATGGAGCCTCCGTGCGTGGAGCTATTGGGCTTGGAGCAATCAAGCCTAGAGCATTAGAGCTCAACAGGGAGGCATTGAGCAGAGCACTAAAGTTTGCACCATCCAATTCTGGAGCACGGAAGTTGTGAGCGTTTGGGCTTGAGCATGGAGCTTTATAACTTGGACGACCAGAGCTTGAAACTGGAGGGTTAAAGGTTGGAAGCAGAGCATCGAAGTTGGAACCATCTAGAGCGTAAAAGTTATGAGCACTTGAGTTGGTCACATCCCGGAGTGGAGCAACATGGTTTGGAGCTTCCCGGCTTGGAGATGGAGCATTGTCTGCTGATCTATACTCAGGCACATTATGGAAAATTTCTCTTCCAAAAAGCCTCCCCTCTGCGGCTTGCTCCTCCAAGAACTCCAAATGGCTTTCGAACAGCGACAGGTAGTCTCCATTGGCAGCGGGATAGGTACGGAGCGATGAAGGGCTGAGTGGGGGCGGAGCAACAAATTTATGAGAATATGGCAGTGGTGGTTGGGCCTCTGCTTCACTGGACCCCCCGACCACCTTCACCTGACTCCACCGGAACTTGCGTCCACACACCTTGCACCCCATCCAATCGCATCCTCCATCCTTCCACACGTGTATCTGACAGCCTGGGCAGACCTTGACAACGGTGGGACCCTCTCCGATATGGTAGGTCTTCTGACCCATGAGCAGTTGGGAGATGGCCAATGGATTCTGATTCTGATGCGGCTTCGAGACGGAGGCCCGAGAAGTTCTCCGATGTTTCTTGACGTCGGCATTCCACCCACAAATGCCACAGATGCGATGGCCGGCCAGGTTGGTGGAGCAACGTGGACAATGAATGAAGTTGACTGGGTGGGTTCGTGGAGTCCGGGGAAGAGGTTTAGGGAGTTGAGAAGGAGCAGGGGTCGGTTTCACTTGTTGCTCACACAGTCTAACCCAACGTCTCATGGTTTGACAGTCGGCTGGTTCATGCCACTCTCCCCCACAAGACGAGCAGAAACGGCATGCACAGGAGCAGGTGGCGAGTTGGGGTGTGGTGTTCGTGGTCTGGAAATGAAAAATGGGTAGGTCCAAAGTTGAGGTTTAGGTTCAAAATAGAGGTCTAGGTTCTAAATGGAGGTCTAGTTCCATAGCTGAGGTCCAGGTCCAAAATGGCACGGTGGTACTAACCTTGACAGCATTCTTGCAATCCGCCTCAGGGCACCAGCGGAGGGTGTTGCTGGCCTCCACGAAGTTGTTAAGCTGATGGCGGTGATAGGATTCAGTCAAGGCCGGGTTCATGTAGGCGAGGAGCTGGAAGAATATCAGGGTATTAATTGGCTCGGGAAGCTAAGCCATCCTAAGAAAACTCACACTCTCTTCTCCGACCCTCCACGAGCATCCCCTCTGCATACACTCGATCCTCACTCCCCCATCTTGAACTCTTCCCGCAATATACGCTTCCCAACAACCTTCACACGCCCAATGTCCACACTGCAGGCCAATAAGCTGTCCACCGACTTCCAAGCAGATCACACAGATCTCTCCCGACGAGGTGGATGGTCTTCGGATGAACTCGGAAGTACCCGACACCAAGGAAGAGAGGTCAAAGTTGACGCTGGTCAATCGATCCATCACCACCTGCATGTTCCACTGGTGCTGCTCGAGAAGATCCTGGGCTTGGGTTGGAAGGACTCGAAGGATGTTTGCGAGCTCCGAGGAGATAGTAGTCATCTGATTCTGAAGATCGTCGTGGCTCAGGATTTCAACTGGACTTTGCTTTTGTTGGGGGCTGTGAGATGATAGACGAATGGCTTCAGAGTCGGAGTCAACGTTGGAATAGTCCATAAGATCATCATCAGAGGAGTCTGAAAGTGAAAGAACTTTGAACAAATGTATCTCGATTTCTGTAGCCCATATCAAAAAGTGGTCAACTAACAAAATGTAGCTCAATCCCCCATGAGAATTTTGTTACTGGACCACTTCTCGATAACTCTTACAAAATCGATATATTTTTCGTCAAAGAGACAGAACATAACCTTCTTACATACCTTCTGACTCATCCCCAGAATCGTTGACGTCATCCATGTGGTCTTCGGCATCAGATGACTCATGGTCCGACATCATCATGAGGACCGCTAACGATCCGTTCAAGCTTGATCTGTCTGAAAACCAAAGATCACATTTTCCGATTGAAATGTAATGTAAAAAAGAAGGCGGGATTCCTTATGGTGATTTCCAGTGCAAAATGGCCAACTTTGAGCAGTTGAAAAAATATGTTTCAGTCACTCGATTTCTATAAAACTTGACGTGTGTATCAAGCAACTCTAGATCTTCCCTTTTGTAGTTGACAACTTTTTACGAAAATAACAATCAAGTCAGTTATGTCGATTTTAAGATCATTGGTCCAAAAAGTTCGAGATTTGCTTCGAAATGTACCATGTTTTGATGCCGAATAACTCACTTCTGAGCAATTTTCAAAAAATGTTGTCAACTACAAAAATGAAGATCTAGAGTTGCTGAATACAGTCACAAATTTTCAAAACAATCGAAGGACTGGAACATGCTTTTTCAACTGCTCAATGAGTCATCACTAGGTCTAATCGCGCGAGGCTTTTGAAGTTTCCTAGCCCAAAAAATAGAGCTGAGCAATGCCGAGCACCGGATAGGTCTGGTCCAAGGAAATGAACCAGTTGAAAGCAAAAACCAGCTCTGGTCAGACCCAAAGCAAAAAAAACAACAGAAGAATGAAATGGAATACATGTCCTTCTAGCTGTCGCTATTTCGCTGTCTGTATGTCTGTCTGAGTCTCCTCGATCAGCGCAGTCTCTCTCTTCACCCACTGACTGATGGAAGTCGAGGGGAGGCGCCACAGTGTGGGGGGCGCTTCTCGGTAGAAGCCATGCAGCTTGACCGTGGTCGTATGATGTTATGGTCTTTTCTCAAGTTGCGCTTATCTGCGTCTCCACAGTTTACACACTCTCTCTTGCTCTATCTCTCTGTCTTTGAGGGGGTATGCAATCACAGACGATCGGGAAGGAAATCCTGGGAACTGAGAGACGTAGAGCTAGAGGACCGTACTCTGCATGTCTCCCTGGACGACACACTATTTTTTCATGGTCAAAACAACCATGACTCACCACTAAAAAAGAGGTTAATGGGAAAAGGGTCTCCTGGTTGAAGCCGCCATGCTGCAAACCCAAGGCGATATAACGGAGTGTCGTTGTAGTCAAATAGGCTGATGGGAGGGGTATAGAAATCCCGCCCACTTTTGATGTACGCACAGGTAGAACTCATATTCAAAAAACTTCATTACAACATTTCACAATAAAAAAAACCTTATCGCTTTCCATGCTCCCCAGAGGACAAAAAATAAAAACATCATGATGAATAAAAAATCAATCCAATCACCAACAGAAACGTGTCCATTGTGTGAGAGACCAGTGGGAGCCATGTAAATGTTGATTTTCCTGAATCCCTCCAAGTTGTCATGGTAGAAGATCACGACTTCCGATTTTGGATCATAGGGGAACGCGGTGGCGCTTATGATGTTTTGTGTTCTGTAAAATTTATGACGTGATTACGATTACAAGCACGTTTACTCTATCAGTTCCCGCTGAACTCCATGGTCTCACCGATCGGCTTGGCTCAAAATTGGCTTTCAATTGAGCCTCAACTGTATGCTAGAATTCGGACACTTTTTAATTTGTAAACTTGGTGGACGATAAAACCTAACCATTGAGAAACCTAGGCCACAGAGGGATTACTAACCAGGGGAAGACCGTTGGGATTCTTTCCGAGGAACATTTAGTTTAAGGGTATGATGAGTGACCGCTCATGGCCTACAATCGCGCTTGGTTTGGTTTTCTAGGCCACCAAGTCTCAAATTTCGAAAGTTCTAGCTCATTCGAACGAGCATTTCAAGCCGAGTTGATTGGTACAGTTTGTGATAGAGCTACGCTAAAACTGACCGAGTTACGATGAATCAAAATTTCGAAGGAAATCATGAAAACGTTGAATACTCAGTCAACAATGACGTAACTCTTCCGATCCCTATTATGAGCCCATGCAGAGTATCATATAAAGATCCACGATCCCTAATACCTCACCTCCCCATCTCGTCCTTAAAATGCACTGCTCTTCCACCATGTCTCGACTGCAGGTCCTTAAACATATCCACCAATGTGAAACAATACTTCTCGCTGCGAAACGATACGTGAGTCTCTACCGCCCGCCCATTCGCCATCCAGTTAACCAAAATAGCCTCCAGCAAGCGTTTCACCTCGTCAAGCCCTTCAACTTCCACATCTTCGATAGCCTGCTCGGTCAAAATCTTCCATACTCGATTCTTGACCTCTTGCGACTGATTTTCACACTTGATCACCAGGTGTTGAGTCAAATCGGCGAACTGCATGTCCTGGATTCTGGGCACGCATAGTGTGAGGGATGTTAGCGGGAAATTTTGACCATCAAAATGGGGAATCCAATCCTGAAGATTAGCACCTTGATAGTGAAAATTTCGTGTGTAGAATTTCGGAAAAACATCAGCAGGAGTTATGCCGGTGAGCACTCTCATTTCCCCAACCACCACCAGCTTTCTTTCACGGAACAAGAGGTATAGCTTAGTAAGTTATAGCTGAAACCATTCAACACAATGCTCTCGTCTGAAAATAACAGGGTTTTCAGGTAGAGTGGTATGCGACGTTCATAGAATTTGACTGCAGGGCAGTGAGATGAAATGGAGATTCTGAAAGGATAATATGAATTGAAGGGTAATGGAGGAAATGTGCCTTACCGCTTATTAGCCTCCATGTATCGTAGAACAAGGTTTAGGCTCAAGTGGGTTATGCCAACCTGCATGGTGCCTGGAAAAGGGAGTATACAGTAACAGTTTGAGCAAAGTTATGAATCATGAAACAAGGGGGGGGGCGCAAATTAGGAGAAACCGTCCTCATAGTCAGTCAGATGAGACACTAGGATTACCTTGGAAGGCCAAAAAGGCCTTGGTCTCTATCTAGGGACACCTGCATTTTTTCCTGAAGGTGAGAACAGGTGACGTCTCCTAACAGGGAGATTCCTTTTGAGTGAGACCGTCCTCATTCCCAGAGTGCGAATAGGACTAGAACAAACGGTCCACAAGATCTTAGTCTGAGACCCTCTAGAAGATGAGAACAGGTGACGTCTTTGAAGAACGAGACTCTTCATAATCCGGGTCAAGATTAAATCGAATTCGGAGATTCAGAATCTGAAGCGAAAATTGATGGAATCCTCACCGGGTTCAAGGAACAATTTCACGAGGTCGTAACTGGAGCTACGTGAGATTTTCGTCAATTTCACTTCAGATTCTGAATCTACAGTATCGACTTCAGCTTGCGCAAAATTATGAACTCAAACACAAGTTATCGAGCCAATAAACCCCCCATTCAGAAAATGCCCTCTTCTGAATAAGAGGGCCCAAGACAGGGGAACTGGGGGTCATCTGCATTATCGTTCAGTCATCTGGTGACACGTGACGTCTCCTAGAATCCATTGTCTATATAGTTAATGGATTGACTAAGAAACAAAGGGGTCAAATTCTTGAACATCGTCCCCAAAATTTGTACCTGGGGTTCTTTGTTGTCCTGAATTGAATGGTGTCGCCACATTTTCCATAGCTATCCTAGTTCTTTCAAAACGCGAAGAAAATGATGGCGTTCTATCAAGGTTTCGCGCACCGTATTCCACAAGACATGTTGCTTTAAGTCGGCGAGCTCCGGGCTCAGAGCGGTATAGCGGAGTATCTGCGTTTTCAAAGTCACAACGTTGGATAATAGCCAGCAGGCTAGAAATGAGCAGAAAGAGAATTTTCGCTCATTCCTGATAGTGAGAAAGCCAAAATATGAAATCACTCAATTTATTCAATTTCTCTTCAATCCGTCAAACTGTAACCATTAAGATAGGGATAGACATACGAAGCCCCCCAAAGAACCAAAAATGCCAACACGACAAGAAGCACAATCACCATCCAATCAGCAATCGTAAAATGTCCATTGTGGGCGACACCCGTCGACATCATCTGCATGCAGATCATCCAAGAATCGCCATAGTGTTTGCAGTAGTAGATCACAATTTCCGATGTTTCGTTGTACGGGACGGCGGTGGCGCGCTCGATGAGGGTTCGTCTTCTGAATCAGAAAACGTGGTGTTTTCAAGGGCATGCTCCTCAGATCTGCTCACAGTCCAGTGACGTCATCGTTGACTGAGCATCAAACTTCTCAATACTCGGTAATTGGCTTCTGTTTCATACTCAGGTAATAATGACGTCACCCTCTGAACACAAAATGGATGTAATCCAAAAACCAACCTCCCCATGTCATCCCTGAAGTGCACTGCTCTCCCTCCATGACGTCGCTGCAGTGAATCAATGATAGTCGTTAAATAGAACCAAGAGACACTGGTAAACGACACTCGCGTCCCTATCGGCCGCCCATTCGCCATCCAGGCAAGTAGAGTGTTTTCCATCAAGGATCTCAGCGGGGGTTCCGACTCCCCAAAACTATCAACCTCCACACGCTCGATATTTTGATCCGTCAGAATCCGCAAGACTCGATTGTTGGCTAGTTGTGAATGATACTTGATTATCAAATTTTTGGTCAATGTGCAATACATTGTGTCTTGGATTGTGGACTCGTAGACTGTAAGTTTTCGCAAAGGGAAACTATAACCATCAAAATGACGAATCCATTCCTGAAGATCATCAGCTTGAAAGTCCAAATTTTCGGCGCGGAATATCGGGAAAAATGGAGCAGAAAATATGTAAGTGGACACTCGCATATCTCTGACCACCACCAGCTGTTTTTTATGTAACACGAGGTACAGTGATCCGGAACTGTAGCTCAAATCATTCAAAACAATCCTCCTATCCAAAATCGAGACAGATTTTACGTAGAGGGGTATATGACGTTCGTAGACCTGAACTGCGGGACATCGGGATCTGACACGGATTCTGGAACGATAATAAAGGTTTGTAAATAGATTCTGGAAAAAGTGACTTACCGCTTATTAGCCTCCATGTAGCGAAGAACAGCGGACTGGCTCAAGTGGGTCATTCCGATTTGCATGGTGGCTGGAAACGAGAGTAAACAGTTGTGTTTTTCAGTGCAAAACGGTCGATTTTGTGAAGCTCAATAATAAGAAAAACTTATAGACGTGTAACTGAAAAGTGTCCCTAGATCCTACAAGAAAATGTGTGGGTTTTGGAAGAGTTTGAGCAAAGGAGAAGATTCAGTCAGTCAGAAGAGACACTAGGATTAACATGGAAGGCCAAAAGACCTTGGTCTCTGTCTAGGACCACCTGCATCATGCAGAAGGTGAGAGCAGGTGACGTCTCCTGACAGGGAGATTCCTCACCATTCGGGTCTAGGAAAAATTGATTTCATAGATACAGAATCTGAAGTGAAAATTGGCAGAATCCTCACATGATTCAAGTTATGACCCCTTCACCATAGGAACCATTTTGCGAGGGCATAACTCGAATGACGTTAGAAGTTCAATTATTTTCACCTTAGATTCTGAATCTGCAGGGTCGATTTCATCGAAGTCAAAATTATGAACTCTAAATCAAGTTATTGAGCCGATAAATCTCACTTTCAGAAGACGTCATTGGTCATCGCTTTTTGGATAAGATAGAGGGTTCAAGACATGGTGACCTCTTTCCTATTATCTTTGTGTCATCTAGTGACAGGTGACGTCTTCTAGAATCCATTGTCTGTATAGTTAATGGATTGGCTAGGAAACAAGAGGGTCCCATTCTCGAACATCATCTCCAAAGTTTGCATTCGGGTGTTTTTTTAAATCTTGATTCGAATGGTGTCGTCAGATTTTTCACAGCTATCTTAGCCCGGTACTCTTGAACGATAGTTTTAAAATTTTTTATTGTGTTCTGTTTCATGTGTCAGTGGCCTTGTGCCCTTCATTGAATGTTATATCTCCCCCATAAAAGGAACTCCAAAACAAGCAAAAATAACAACACGACAAAGAGTACATCCACCATCCAATCAGCAATTGTGAAGTATGCATTGTGAGCGAAGAATTGTGAGCGACGCCCATTGTGGGCGACGCCTGTCGACATCATCTGCATGCACACTATCCAGGACCCGTCATAGTATTTGCAGTAGTAGATCACAATTTCCGATGCTGGGTTGTAAGAGAAGGCGGTGGCGCGCCTGGTTCGTCTTCTGAAATAGGGAACATGGTTGGCTTTCGAGGTCAGAGGCGATTTGGGTACATTATGCTCGCCAGCGCTGCTCACAGTCAAGTGACGTCATCGTTGACTGAGCATCAAACTTTTCAATTCTCGGTAATTCGCTGATATTTTCCCCGCTGCCACTAGACGTTCGGCAGCGAATTGCTAACAATGGAACCGTTTGATGCTCAGACAATGATGACGTCACAATTTGAACACAAAGTGAATGTATTCCAAAAACCGACCTGCCCATCTCATCCTTGAAATGCACTGCTCTTCCTCCATGATGCAGCTCCAGTGAATCAATGATACTCGCTAATCTCAACCCAGAATCACTGGTAAACGACACACACGTCCCTATCGGCCGCCCATTCGCCATCCAGGCAAGTAGAGCGTTTTCCATCTGGGATCTCAGAGGGGTTTGAAACTTTCCAAAATCATCAATATGTACCCGCTCGACAGTTTGGTCCGTCAGAATCCGTGAGACTTGATTGTTGACTGTTAGAGTTGGATATTCAAACTTGATGATTAAAATTCGGGTCAGGTTATTATACATTGTGTCTGGGATTTTGGACGCGTAGACTGTAAGTTTTCGCAAAGGGAAGCTATAACCATCAAAATATGGAATCCAATCCTCAAGACCATCACCATGAAAGTCCAAATTTTGAGCGCGGAATTTCGGGAGAGATGAGTAAAATGAAGGAGTTTTGTATGTGGACACTCGCATATCTCTGACCACCACCAGCTGTTTTCTATGTAAAAACAGGTACATTGACAAGGCACCGTAGCTCAAACCATTCAAAACAATGCTCCCTCCCAAAATCGAGACAGATTTTACGTAGAGGGGTGTATGACGTTCGTAGATTTGAACTATGGGACATCGGGATCTGACACGGATTCTGGAAAGATAATAAAAGTTTGTAAATAGATTCTGGAAAAAGTGACTTACCGCTTATTAGCCTCCATGTAGCGGAGAACAGCGGATTGGCTCAAATGGGTCATTCCGATTTGCATGGTGTCTGGAAAAGGGTATACAGTTGTTTTTCTCAGCGCAAAACGGTTAATTTTGTGAAGTTCAATTTTTAAAAGACTTATTGACGTGTAACTGAAGAGTTAAACTACGTCCTACAAGAAAATTTGCGGGTTTTGGAAAAGTTTGAGAAAAGCTGTGAATCATGAAACAAAGAGGGGTATTAGGAGAAATCGACAAAGTCAGTTTTCAAAATTGGCGAGTTGGAGCCAACCCAATTGACGAATAGATAATACGAGAAGATGTCCTAAATAACAGAAGGATGAGTTAGATTGAGGGTCTTTAATGCGACCGTCCTCATTCCCATAGAGCAATAGGGTTAGCACACAAATTAACGGTCCACAAGACCTTTGTCTAAGACCCTCTATCTTATCCAGAAAGTGAGAACACGTGACGTCTTCGAAGAAGGAGGGTCTTCATAATTGGGGTCCAGGTTAAATCAACCCCGGAGATTCAGAATCTGAAACAAAAATTAGTGGAATCCTCACCGGGTTCAAGTTATGACCCCATAACCATAGGAAAGATTTTACGAGGTCATAACTCGAGTCATGTATAAATTTGCAGATTTTCAGTTCAAATTCCGAATCTACTGGGATTGATTTCAGCAGGTGCTAGATTATTGGGAGATGTTCATTCAGAGGGGCCGAGAAATCTTCTCGTTAGAAAACGTTACCTGTGATCGCCAGTTGGATAAGATAGAGGGTCCTAGACAGGGTAATTGGGGGGTCCTCCCTATTATCTTTGAGTCATCTGGTGACAGGTGACGTCTTCTAGAGAATCTATTGTCCTACTTTATGACCCGGTCACCTGGGAAGAACTAAACCCTCCTACCCTCTTTTCCTTCTTATTACCCACCAGTAGGCACAGAAATCCACTCGCTTTTCGTCTCCTCTCTTTCTCTCTCTCTCTCATACTAGGTATCTGTTTCAGCTCCACCGCCAAATGTCCAACTCCAAGCCACTCTCCTATCCGAACCTGAAAGCGGTGCTACTCTACCTGGAGCCAAACCTTAGGTAACTTTCCGTTACCTTAATTTATATCTACCCCATTAATTTCAGACTCACCATATCCCTCCGCCTGCCCTCGATTCGGCGCACCGAGAGACTCGTGCCTCTTCGTCTAGGAAGCTTTTCGATCTCCAAGTACACCCTTCAAATCGGCGATCAGATCTATGACTTGGGGATAACAAGATTCGATGAGGAATGGAATGCTGTGGGCGATCACAAATCTACCTGTGATTTCGATGCATATGGATTCAAAATTGGAGAGTTGAAGCCAACGCAAGCTGAAATCGATGCGTACCTAGCCAAAAATAAATCGTGCGTGGTCCACAGGAAATCTGGATTCTGGAGCACAGTTCCAACCTTTCTTCACTATCAAAGACTAGCGAATCAGTATGCCTTGCAGGCCAATGAGAGCTCCACTCCATTTAAACACCTGCTTCATCTGACGATCCGAAAGGAGAAGGAATGCACCCATATCTTCCTAGAGTACACCAGAAGCCTCTCCGATGCCTGGAAGTACCTGGTCACCAAGATCCTCGGAGGAAGGACAGAGCCAATGATAGTGAAGAATCTGATACTGCCCGCTGGAGCGATCGTCGATCAGCGTTGGAGGTTCGCGGCTCGAAATTTGATAATGAGGCACACACTGGAGACCATTCGACCAAACTTGGCAACTACCCCAGACACCATCCAAGTGACGTGGCTCAACGAGCGAGACTATCCGATGTTGAGATCAGCCAGGAAAATTGTGGTCTCAAGTGCCCAAAGCATCCGCCGAGTCACTTTCCAACGGGTGCACTTTGAGTCTCTATTTCTCTTTCCCGCTGATGATCTGATGGATGAAATAGAGAATTGGCGGGAGCGGATTGAGGCCGTCGGAACATACTACTCCTATGATATGGAGTCTCAACGGATTCCTGAACTTGTTGAAGCCTGGAGGGCACGGGATGAAGTCGTTGTTTGGGAGGTGGAGCAGGTGGATGCTCAGGATGAGCGTCGTTATCGGTGAGTGAACTTTATTGAGACTTGCCGGGTGAACATTGGACCACATATTCAGTACAGTAGATCATACAGAAATTCAGCGTTTTTCAGCATCCCGTACATCCCCCCTGAGTTGATCATACCCATCTACGCTGCCGTTGAAGTGAGCATTCGATTCGTCGAGCACCTCTCACGACCAGGCTATCATCGTCTGGACATGAGGGTTCAGTCAACGAGGGTTCAAAGAGCTGCTGTTGCTGAAGTTTTGGTGTTGAAGAACGTCCCACTGTCAGATGCGTGTCGAAAAGTCGTCATTAGTGGCATGGCACCGGGATTTAGGTAAGATTTTTTCGACTGTTGTCGTTTCGTCTCGTCTCGAGAGTAGGGATATCTCGTCTCGTATAGTCTCGTTACGAGGCTTGGGATGTCTCGTATCGTCTCATCTCGTCTCGAGACTCCAGACTCGGGATATCTGGTCTGGTCTCGTCTCGAGACTCGGTATGTCTCGTCTCGTCTTGAGACTCGAGGAATCTCAGCATCTTGAGACTGAAGATATCTCATGTTTCTCGTCCTAAAATTTCTAGCTCACTCCGTATATTATGTGCCAGGCAGAGCCAACTACAACCAGCTACAGTACCCTCTACCAATCATGATTTCATTTCAGAGTCTTCCTCTCCCGGCAAAACCAATCCCTCGCCTTACTCGAAAAATCCGTCCCATTGAAAGTCGAGCATCTCTCCATGACCGCATCCGAAGTCCTCATCAACACCACAGCCTATCAATTCGAACTGAAAGCCTACGGGCGCAAGGGGAACCATGGTCGCTACAAGCCCATGAAAATGTTCCCAGCCGCTTTCAATGTGGACAAGTATGGGCTGCGCGTACCCTCTACATTCCTCCCGGGAGACTTGAATTTTGGGTTGAGGGAGGATCTTGCGGATCTTGATGAGGAATACGAGAAAATCAAGTTGGAAGTGAGGAAACGTGGCACCTTTGACATGCGCGAGTATCTGGAAATGCAGAAGCACCATTGGAAAAAAGAAGGGAAGGGGCCTTCTTTCAAACACTTTCTGGTCCTAACTGTGTCCGAGGATGGCGAGCCTCGCCACACAGAATTCATTGAGTATCACCAGAATCATCACACTGCTATGAAGTACCTTCTGGAGAAAGTGTTGGGTGGAAGACCAGCTCTCCATGTCAAGAATCTAGCCCTGGAAGCTGAGAACAATCTCGTAAGAACTCCAGAGTCTCTGAGAATGACTGTGAAGAATCTGTCTGTCCAGGGGAACAAGAATGGCTTGAAACTTTTTCAACCGATGCTGGAAAACTTGGGTGGTCTGGACCTTGATTCGATCAGTACCGACCAAATCGCAAAGGAAGACCAAGAGATTTTGAGCAAGGCTAAGACGGTGATAATGACCAAGGAACTCGAGGAACACATGACTCACCCCCGTGTGATCTTCAACTACTTCAACGTCCATCACATGATTAGGATCATCAATCGATGGAAAATCGAGGCGCCAAAAGTTGGGACGCATTTCTCATTTGCATGCAAGCTCGTGAGGAATCTGGATAAAATCGAAAAGCTCGCGAGTGAAAGAGAGACGGAGATTGGAGAGGTGAAGGAGACAAGGTGAGTTGGATTTGGGTTTTCGAGTGCAACTTTGGATAGAGTGGTCGAAAAAAGAAGATAATTATACCATTCGATAGGAAATTGAATTTTGTATCGACTGATAGCACTATTGCTTGATGATGAATTTGGACGACATAGATACTGCGCAATAAAGCGTCGGACATTTCACTAGCGATGTGGAGGGGTTTTGGGGTGTAACTTTGGACACGTAGGTTCAACAACTTTGAAAATCATACCATTCGATAGGAAATTGAATTTTGCATCGATTGATAAGCAAAACTATCTTCATCTGTTACTTTTTGAATATTATAGAACCCGTTGTGAGAGGAGACAAGATGATATGCAGTTTTTGAGGCGTAACTTTAGATATAGTAGATCAAAACGTATGAAAATTATACCATTCGATAGGAAATTGAATTTCGCATTGACTGATGTAAGAAAAACTCACTATACCCATCTGCCCGACTCTGAGCAAATCACGTGGCAGCTGGTGGCTAATTTCATTACCAACGAACTGAACTATCCAAGAATCAGTTTTCCACTGTTCGAAATTTCAGACTCGGTCCCTCCAACCAATGCGTCATCTTTCCCATCAACAAAGACTTGGAGTGCACTGTCCATCTTCTCAAACAAAAACACACTCAACATCTCAATCCTTACGATGAACTCGATGAAAATCTCAATCGATTTGAGATGATCATACAACCAATGGGAACCGCCACTCGCTTCCAATTTGACGATTCGTCGACGACTACGGACGATTCATCCCACTGGCTTGGCGTCAGTGTACTGGCATTGATTGTACTAGGCTCAATTTTTGTGAGACAATAACTTGTCGTGTGTTATGCTTTTAGCTGCTCCTGTTACCTTTATCACCTTTCTGTATTCACCACTAATAAATGAGTTAACGGTTTTGGTGTGTAACTTTGGCTATAGTGGTCCAACACCATTTGATAGGGAA
The DNA here is from genome assembly GCA_900536305.3 of Caenorhabditis sp. 40 LS-2015. NCBI lineage: Eukaryota > Metazoa > Nematoda > Chromadorea > Rhabditida > Rhabditidae > Caenorhabditis > Caenorhabditis tribulationis. The sequence goes on along the minus strand of LR546008.1, from coordinate 7,141 downwards.
TCAAAGTTTCCGTCGATCACATATGCATCTGGTTGTTTAGTGTCTGTAAAGCCACAGGAATTCAGAACCTTCAGGAATCCATTAGAATGTTCTAGAGTCCTTCAGAATCATCCAGAGTTTCCCCAACATCTTGAGAAGTTTCCATTAGAATTCAGATTCGCGAAGGAGTATTGGTGAAATTCGAGAGGAAGTTGAATGGCGAACAGAAAAAACAATTTTGATCAGCAACTTATTTATTTACTCAACGATTAAACAACAACAATTAAAAAATGATGGGTTGGGTGGATGTAGAAACAGTTTGGCGACTCGCACTTTCTCACAATTGACGCGACTTTGAGCTCCAATAACGTTCCGGCAAAAAGTCCCAGCATCTCGAACTTCGAACCCTTCGACCCGCTGGAAAAAAAAGTTTTGTTATATTTTGAACTGAAGCGTTTCAAACTCACTTTCGGAATCTCTTCGACCATACCAGAGGAAGGTTTCATCATGACAATCGCTTTTGTTGGAGTATGATCAATGCTGGAATTTCAGAAAACCCAGTTGGAAAAGATTCCCAGAAATCTCAACACTCACCTTCCCCTGGGACACACGTCTTCAGAAGAGATGTTGATCCAGAATTTGCTATCCTCTGGACAATCCAAATACTTAACTTCAGCCAGAACGAAGAATCCACAGATTTTCTCGGCTTGAGCATCCCAACGAGACTCGAGCATACCGACCGTGAGTTGGTTGGTCTTTACGGTGAGCTGAAAAATAGAGTTTGCGGTTTGCTTACAGATGATTTTTGTATTATAGCCCTTACTAGACGAAACCCGTGTTTTCCCGTTTTAAAGCGAGACTGTTGAGATTACGCAGCCGTTTTTTAAAATTTTTGAAAAATTCGGAATTTGAAATGTCTGATGGTTAAAGGGGGAGTAAACTAATTTTTTTTGTGTCGAGTTTTTTATATGGTTGGATGCAGAATTCACATTTTTGAGCAGTTGAAAAGTGGTTCCCTACCATCCGATTTTTTTGAAAATATGTGGATGTATTAAGCAACTCCAGATCTCCATTTTTGTAGTTGACAACTTTTTACGAAAATCACTCTCAAATCAGTTATTGTGCGCAGATTGAAGGCACCGCATATTTTTGCATCACTTTTCTTCAACCTACCATACATCGTACGCTCTTCAACTTTCATCATTCTCGCTTTGGCGCGCTTGCTCGACACCACATTTCCGACTCGAAAACGGCAGTTCTCGACCCTTTGATCCGAGTTGTCCTTGTAGTGCGCCATAAGAGTGCCTGAAACAAATATTCATCCATTAAAATGAAAACGTATGGCTTTACTCACGCCCATCTGTGTTCACGGAGAGATGTTTCTTCAGATCCCAAAGCTTCACGGGTTTTGTTGTCTTCCGTCTGCTTGATCCACCGTCCGCTTGTCTGGCATGTTTTCCAGCGATCGAAGAGTCGAGACTGGAAGTGGATTGAACGGCTTCTCGCTTTCTGTCTCCGTTTCCTTCTTTACAGCTTGGCATTGTCGACATTATTTGAGTTGTTTTTTCTGTAACCAGGATGAGCAAGTTAGAAATTCTTGAGAGTGATTTTCAAAAAAAGTGATCAACTACAAAATTGGAGATCAAGAGTTGTTTGATACATCTACAGGTTTGTAGAAAAATCGGATGGTGGGGAGCCGCTTTTTCAACTGCTCAAAGTTAACCGATTTGCACTACAGACAATTCATTTTCACGTTGATCACCCTGAGATTTTCTTCCTTTAATTTTCTTCACATTTGATCACCCACAGGCCATTTTTTTAACCTGTTTTTCGCAAATATCTGGAGAACTAAACATTTTCAGACCCATGTCCAAGAGAGTTTAAGAACCGAATTTGAATTCTGCATCCAACCATATAAAAAACTCGACACAAAAAAAATTAGTTTACTCCCCCTTTAATTTCTAAAGAAGAATCCAAAGTTACTGAAAAATTTACCACTTACCATTTCTCTTTTGTCGTTGCTATCTTCGAAGGGATAATAAGGGGGAATTTTGAAAAAAATCAGAATAAGAATAAGGGGACCATCTAGTCAGTCGACGGTCAGGGGAAGTTCAAAGAAAATCAAAGGGAAGACCATCTAAAACAGTCGATGGTCAGAGGAGGGGAATATCGGAAACGAGAGGTCTCAGATGGAGACAACCTCTCGCTCTCCGATATTCTGGTCTGAATGAATGAGGGGTGTCTCTCTATGTGACCATCCCGCGGGAAGGGGGCGGAGCTTGTGACGACACCCTCACATTGCCAGGTGTGCACCCTCCTAATGACGTCATAATGACATCATAAAGACGCCTTCAGGCATTATCGAGACAGACAGACAGACTAACTAATGGGCTGAGGATGGTGTTCCATTTATTACCTTTTTGTATTCTACAACTGATAAATGAGTTGAAGTTTTTGAGATGTCACATCGGTTACAATAGTACAAAAATGTTGAATACATTCGATTGGAAGTCAAAGTTTTCGTCGATGGATTCAAAGCATCAAATCTGAAATGCATCTTTACTCGTTTAGACTACTTGAAATCTCCAGAACCTGCAGGAATCCATTGAGAATGTTCTAGAGTCCTCCAGAATCTTCCAGAGTTTCCCCGAAGCTTTAAGAGCATTCCAGAAGATTTCAGATTCGCGAAGGAGTGTTGGTAAATTCCGAGAGTAATGCGGAAGTGGAACGGAAACCAAAGAACGAAAGAAAAATACAACTTTTGATCAGAAACTTGTTTATTTATTTAACGGTTAGGCAATTAAAAATTCAAAGTCTTAAGCATTCAAATACATCAATAAATACGAAGAAGTTGTCATCCTTATGCTTCTCAAAGTGATATTCCGCCGGAAACTCTTTCTTCTTCTTACCGCCTAATCGATCATCAGTGCCCATAGCCGCGGGTTGTTTTGTTGACTCGAGCAATTCGGTCACTCAACAATATCCGCGATGATTCCAACACCGGGCAACCGAACCGGAGATTGAGGTGGTGGACTGCGTCGAGCTCTTCTAGCGATCGAATCAGCATCACTCGTCGTCGGTTGGTGGAAGATTGAAGACACTGTCGAACTTTTCCGGCTGTGGGAGATTGAGCTCTTCACGAACTTCCTTGATACAGGTGCTTGAGAATCTGTTTAAAAAAAAGTACGTGTTCATGCACAGATATAGATACCACTTACCATTTCTTTTTTGTTGCTGCTAAGGGGAATATTGAAAAAAATCAGAACAAGAATAAGGGGACCATCTAGTCAGTCGACGGTCAGGGGAAGTTCAAGGAAAATCAAAGAGAAGACCATCTAAAACAGTCGATGGTCAGGGGGAGGGGAAGTATTGGAAATGAGAGGTCTCAGATGGAGACAGCCTCTCGGAGTTCAATATTCCTGATTGAATGCACGAGGGGTGTCCTTCTATAACCCCCCGGGGTGTGCGGGAAGGGGGCGGAGTTTGCAAGGAATACCTTCACATTACCAGGTGTGCATCCTCATAAAGACGTCATAATGACGTCATAATTACATCATAATTACATCACAATTACATCATAAAGATAGACAGTTGAATACTACACCGTTCGATTTTCGTCTATCGATTTAGTAACTCACTAGAATGTTCTAGAGTTCTTCAGAATCTTTCATAGTTTCCCCGAAGTTTTCCCGAAGAGCTTTTCAGAAGAATCCAGATTTTCGAAGAACCCTCATAAAGTACCCTCATAAAGACGTTATGATGACGTCATAAAGACAAACAGACTAAAGAGAATAATGGGCTGAGGATGAGCAGACTACCGTATAAAGTCAAAGGGGTGGGACTTGAGATTTTCACAAAAGTCTCGAGAACGATTCAAGACTGACTCAACGAATAAATCCGGAAAGTGGATGGACCCTGAAAAGATCCTGGATGTCTAGACAAAACACAAATGTTTGAAAAATAATTTATTTCTTGCTGTATTTTGAAAATCAGAAAATAAATTTCAAATGGAAAACTTTTTGACAATAGGAAAGTTCTCAAGTGCCTTGATCATAAACTTGTACTTTTCGTAGAATACATCTTCCCAATCCTCCACTGCATCGCGTACAACTCCCGTACTTTCTCCTCATTCGGTGCGGTTGTAGAAGAAATCGAGAAGTTTGCCATGATGCTTTTCTCTGTTCGTCAGGCCTCCATTGCCAGTTTTGGCCTCTTCCTCTCAATGAGCATCTTGATGTCCATTATCGCTGGAAAAGGTTGGATGGTCAAACTGATTTTTGGGAAGTTAGGTTTACCTTGGGTGTACTCTGGATTATCCATGTTGCTTGTCTGCCGCGAGGTGTTCGAATTGTCGGGGTAAAGGCCCTAACAGTTTTTCTGAACATACCAAAATTATACAGAAACCTTTTTCAAATACATACGCATGAGCTCTTCCAGAGAATAGTTTGTGGCGAACCTTCGATTGCGCCAGCCTTTTTTCCGGCATAGGGGACAGGACAACGTTTTGCTGTCCTGTTCGGAGGTTTTCCCCAATTGAGCGGCGCATACGGAACACACCGTGTGGCCGCATCAGGCTGCAAATATGAAAGATAAGTTTCTGAAACGAATTCCATTCTCACCTATAACTTTGGGGATTTTCAATGTGTGAGGATCCCAACAAATCATGCATGTTGGTATCGCTTCCTGAATCCGTTGTTTCACTTCGGCTCGAGTATCTGTAAAAGTAATGTATGCTTATGCTCAGTTGTAATTACCACTTACCATATCTCTTTTATCGTTGCTATACTCGAACGAATAATAAGGGGGAATTTTAAATAAAATCAGAATACAAGAACGAAGACCATCTAAAACAGTCGATGGTCAGGGGAGGGGAATGTTGAAAACGAGAGGTCTCAGATAGAGCCAACCTCTCGCTCTCCGACATTCTGGTCGGAATGAGGGGTGTCTTTCTATGTGACCTTCAGGCGGGAAGGGGGCGGAGCTTGTGACAACACCCTCACATTGTCAGGTGTGCACCCTCATAAAAAAGACGTCATAATGACATCACAAAGAAAAAACAATAAAAGGTGCGGAAGAGACCAAAAGGAAGATGGTCCAAGGACAAGCAGATGGATTATGACAACACATTTCTGGCGGCTTTTTTCTTTGATCAGGCTTGGGTTCTTTTTGTTAGTCATTGTTTGTTCGTGCGCGCTCTTGTCTCTTGACTTGCTTGAACTTTTGTTCTTTGATCAAACAGTGCCGTTGATTGTGTCCTTACAATCGTTTTTACTAATGTGGCGTTCCATTCTTCTTCTTCTCGTGATCTGGGGCATACTGTAGTTCTACCGGACTCGTTCTACCTATGTATTTGCTCCCCACTTACACCTTATTCACCTAGACAGAAGTTTAACTGTTGTTGATATCTATTCTCTTCAACCTAGTCTATTCATTTGTCTCGACGAGACTGCTAGTTAGACACCTCTCTCCTTTTCTCCGTATCTATATCTAATCTCTCTCTCTTGTCCCTTGACTTGCTTCTTTGATCAAACAGGGACGTTGTTTGTCATTACGGTCGTTTCCACACAGGTAATGTGACGTTCAATTATTCTTATTGTCGTGATCGGAGTGGATCGTTCTGCTCCAGGGTTTCCAATTTCTCTTCTACCCCTACCAATGTACTTGCTGCCCCTCACATTGGGTACAACTCTATCTGGTTAGACTGAGTGCACACCTAACAATGTGAAGATGTTTTTACAGGCTCCGCCCCCTTCCCGCCCATCCCGGAAGGTATATAAGGACATCCCTCATTCATTCAGACCAGAATATTGGAGAGCGAAAGGTTGTCTCCATCGGAGACCTCTCGTTTCCAATACTCCCCCTCCCCTGACCATCGACTGTTCTAGATGGTCTCCCTTTCCTATATTCTGATTTTCTTCAAAATCTCCCCTTATTGCCCTTTCCTATCCGCCCAGACGGACACCGTGAGGTCGATTCATCAGGTGCTCTCATTCACTCAATGTTTACTCAATGAATGGTGAAACAAAATACGTGTACTTTCCTATTGTTAACACAAGGTATTGGCACAATCTTTGAAGTGTTACACACCCCTCCTTTTCTTCGAGAATGATCTGTATCTAATCTAGATTTTCCATCTCTCCGATCTCTATATATCTCTCTTTTTCTTCTTCTCTCTAGACAAGCTCCGCCCACAGGTGCCCCCCTCAGACTAGGAGGCCGGCGATTCACTCTATCCGTTTTCCCCTTCCCTAGACCGTCGACTGTTTTTTGATGGTCTCTTTTATTCTTATTCTTTGATTTTCTATAAAATTCTTATATTCCCTCAAACTTTGATAATCGGTTCTGAGCACCTGCAAAAAGACAAGGTAAGAGTTTTGAACTTCAATTTTCGAAAAATTTTGCAGAATTTTTTTCAGTTTTTCCAAGATGGCCAAGTTTGAGCTCCAAAGAGAGAGCCGACATTCGCTCGGACCACGCAAATTTGAAAGAAGAGTGAGTTTTTTATGGTGTTTTTTTCAAATATAGAATGTCATTTTGGCAGGAGTAGTGATGGGTAGCCGTTTTTCACCACCACCAGGCGAGAGAGTGCGCGGCGGCGCGAGACGCAGACATGTGGGTCTCCCCCTTCCTTCCCATGTCTGCGTCTCTCCGCTCCCCTCTCTCTCGTCTAGAGGGTAAGGATAGTGCCAATTTTTGGCGGGAAAATGAAAAAATTCAAAAAAATTTAAAATTTGAAAAATTCAAAAAATTTTTGGCGGGAATAAAAATTTATTTTTTTCAAAAAATTGAAAAAAAAGGAGGGAATCCAGAATGGTGTGGATGGTGAGTGGTGAGCAGGAGGAGGAGATGTGGACGGATTCGGTGGCCTGAAAAAAGTTTTTGTGTGATGTTTAGATAGGATTAAAACTTACCTGATCATTGAAGGTGATGGGTGGGGTCAAGAATGGTGGACGGTGAGGGAGCAGGAGGAGGAGATGTGGGGCAGGATACGGTGGCCTGAAAAAAGTTTTTGTGTGATGTTTAGATAGGATAAAAACTTACTAATTGGCTCCAAAGCCCCTTCCAAACTTTGGCCCGGTGTGGCCACCGAATCCTGCTCCAAACCTCTGGAGGGCAGCTCCCGACAGCTCACTTTTCTCCGCCTGAGTGAGCTGCTTGGGGA
>LR545997.1:0-10511 GCA_900536305.3 Caenorhabditis sp. 40 LS-2015 | reverse complement strand
ATGAATGAATCATTGAAAATCTGCACTGAACACTGAACGGAATCTTATGATGTCCACTGATGTCGCAATTTCATGGAGAGAATCGAGACGTGTTCACCGAAAAAGTTTCAGACGTGCATCATGCCAAAGTTTGTATATCTCATACATTTCAATTAATTTCATGCAATTTATTGAACATTGTACAGTTTTTTACATTCAAATGAAAACAAAAATTGTACTTTTTTCTCCATCTTTGGAGCCTGCTTTCCTTTCATCTTCTTCTGGATCTTCAGTGTTGTTGCGGTGGTTCTCCCTCATCAGTGAACGGATCGGGGGCGTGTTTAACGTGGTAGAGTTGCATGAAGGCGTCCACTCTGCCGTTGTTGGGTTTGACGCGGTAGGAGATGGCCGAGGGACACGCGACGCCATCCTTCCGCATTCGTTCTCCAGGCAGACGGTCTCTGGAAGATCGGAGGAGTTGGAAGAGAATTTGAGAAGATTCTGGGAGAATTCAAGGTCTCAAACGCAAAATCTGAGCCCTCTAGTTTCTAGGTGGAAATCTTACTTCTGTGACTGCAATACGAGCTTGTGCTCACTCTTGGCACAATGCATCACTTGTCGCCGATACTTCGTATGCATCACAAAGCGGCATCGCGACGTCAGATGAACGAAGTGTCGAAACAACTCGAACTCTCCGATGTTTGTGAACTTTTGAAGGTGCATCTCGTGGCGAAGCTGATGGTCTTGACTCAGATGTCGTCCGAGTGCGTAGAGAGATGCGTAGACATCACGACAGAGGGTGACGGGGCACAGGACGTTGCTCTGAAAATATTGATAGTTAGGAGTCAGTATTCGACTTGCCAGCAGGCTTCACTCAAAACTTTCTGATCTATCTGGGAATTCGTGGGTTCATGATGCACTTCTAGACCTCTATTTTTGGAGTCGACACCTTTTTCTGAAAATTGCTCCCAATTCATATGAGATCGGAAGTGGACGACTACAGAAATGGAAATCTAGAGTTGATTGATACATCCAAAAGTTTTCAGGAAGATGAAGAATGAGTTTCTCTACTCAAGGTTGACAATTTTGATGAGTACAATAGTGATTATGAGATATGGGAGGAGCTTGAGAATGAGATACCGATCGGAATGCTTAACTTCTCCAGGTCAATTCGGCACATAACAAGGCCTATCATTACACCACAACGAAAGCGTGTATAGGGCTACCGTAACATATTGAAAGGAAGATCGTTCCCAATTGAAGTCACTACTCTCTTTCTCTCAGAACAGCGTCCAAAACGCTCACATTAAAACGTCCATGGCACGTGTATCGATGAGCGACGAACGTGTTGCGATCCGGAAACTCCGATGCCTTCTCAGCCCAGGCGCATATTTTGCACAACGCATATTTTGCACAACCACGGAGAGTGGTTTCTGGTTGGTAGAGCTACAAAATGTTGTAATTTACAAGATTTATTGCAATTTGAAGGTGGATCTCTGGAATGGGAAGCGCCTCAAAAACGTTCTCATCAGACGAAATGTAGATCACAGTGAGATCTATCGAATGAGATAATGAGGTTCTTCAGTTTTCGTCACTATTTCCAAGCGCTTTTAAGCATTCGATAGGTCTCATTGTTGACAGTTTATTCGAAACATTTTTAGTTTCAAAGATACATTTTTGATTGGCTTACATCGAATAACATATTCTGCTGACCGCGTCGTACTCAATGTCGAAGTCATCCTCCTGGAAGTTGAAAATTGTGATATTTAAAATGATTTTGAAAGTTCGAAAAATGAGCGTTTGGAAAGAAGCTCCGCCCTTAACTGCAACATTCTGATCAAATTTCCAACGATTTTGAAGCTTTCTCATAGCGGATCTTTCAAAGAAAAACGTTTTACTCACTACAAAAATAATATCCTCGCCTTCAACTCTGCTGCAACAAGTCCTTCTCGCTGACCACTATAGTTGCCTCGACTTCTTCTTCTACTTGAGCATATTCTTCTTCTGAAATCTGCCTCTTCTGGAATCTCTTCTTCTATAACCTCCTCTGAGCATGGCGTTCTGCATGACGATTCCCAACTTGGCCGGGATCTCAGTGACGACCACATTGGCATTCCGAAGAGCTTTTGTCTCAAGCGGTTCCCTTTCCTCCAGCAATGATGACTCCGGCGTGACCCATCCGACGACCTGGTGACGCGGAGACTCCAGCGATGAACGAGACGACTGGCGTGGCATTTGGTCCTGAATTTCAGGAATTGAGGAACTCGGCGGCTTGTCCTCCGATCTCTCCGATCAGAATGATTCCTTTGATGGCGTCGTCCTCGAGGAACATCTCCAGACAGTCGTTGGTTTCATTGAACGGATCTCCTCCGATTCCGATGCAACGAGTCTAACCGAGATCGATGGCGGTGTTCTGATGGACGGCTTCGTAGGTGAGCGTTCCCGAGCGGGACACGATTCTGATGCATCTCTTCTTGTGGATGTGTCCGGACATAATTCCGATCTTGCAGCCACCAGAGGCAATGATTCCCGGACCGTTTGGACCGAGAAGGTGAGACTTATCTGAAGAAATTCTAGTTAATAAGTGGACCCTTCAAACATTCTTACTTTGCTTCAAGAGACGATTCTTGACACGAACCATATCCGCCGACGACGTTCGTGTTGTACTCGAGCATTTGCTTGTTGTGGAAGGTTCCTTGGCGTCCGGTGAAACCCTGGAATGTGGAATGGTTGTGTTGAGTCGATGTTTTTGCTGTCGTTTTACTTGTTATGCTTTTAGGTCTTCCCGGTCATTTAGCCTGCTATGCGATATGTTTTCACATGAAAAGTCGGTTTGACAACAATGCAGAGTGGGCTAGATTCCCTACAGAAACCGGGGCCTCTTTCTAGTGCTGTGGAGCAGTCTTTCTTTTTGCCGCCTAAATCTTATTCAGAAATCTCAATTCTTGTTGTAAACACCTCATTTTTCCTCATCTCCTTCCGCATTTTCCAACGCTTTCAGGCTGTCAAGAGCTAGGACATTCTATCAACAAAAATATTATGAAATTCAGCCCTTCCAAATTTTGTTCCTATCTAAAAATTATAGATTTACGATAGACAAAGACGAAATAGATAAATTTTAAGTTAAAGTATGAAAATAAGAATTTCAAAACTACCAAATTGTCTACACTACTGTCCCTAGACCCTATCCAAAACAGCTCAGCTGATCGGCGATGAAAAGGCGATGAATCCAATTTCAACTTCCTTTTCGATCTCGCCCAATCTTGGATCCGCCCCTTTCGAATTGTGTGTCGTTGCTTCTCTACTCCAACAAATCCGTCGATCGTTTCTCAGGTCCTTGAAGAACCTGAAACATTGGGCGGAGAAGAATTTTCTGTTCCGGGGTGACTAACCGCTCAATCTTTTCCGTTCCCAGTCGAAATCTGCTTCTTCTTTGTTGACAAAGACAAAGAACTGCTTGCAATCTGAAAAAGAAACTGGGATTATGCGTAAAAAATCTTTTTAGAATTTCGAACAGAAAACATTTCAAAACTCGAGAAAAAAGCGATAAAAATTTGCACAGAGCCTTCGGCGGACCCTCCACATTTTTCTCTTTTTTTTCAATGAAAATTCAAAAAAAAACTCACTTCGTTTCCTCTTCTTTATCATCTCTGCGAGGTTTCGCCGTTGTCCCACCTGAAAAAATGAACTGGCCAATCAGAGAGAGGTGTTGACCGGAAAAACTTTGGTTGACGGAAATTTACGAAAGAAAAACAAACGAGCCGGGGAGTAAAATTTTCGGATAATATCGAATGAATATGAATCGGAATTCTTTTTTTCTAGTTTTAGAATAAAAAACCACAAAAAAAGAGATTTATACCTATCTTTACTATTAACAAACGTAAAATTCTGTGTGTGTGTGTGTCTGTCGGTGTCGTATATCCCGCCCTAGCGAAGTCCCCACTGGACCAAATTTTCTAAAATTTTCACAGGTTATCAGAAATAGGCTCTAAATGATGCCCGTCTTTTTCGATTTTCGATTCATCAAAAAATGAGGCCATAAGTAAGCAAAAACCTCATCAATCAGTGGTTTCCGTTTCGAAAGAGGAGAGTGACGAGTTCACGGAATTAATTCACACATTTTCAAAAATTTCACGTTGGCCCGAAGGGCCCCAGAGGGGCGTGCCCCTCTGGTCAAAAATAATCGAAAATGGATCGAAAACGTTTTTAATGGATGAATGACGATGCTCCGAAATAACATTCGACGCGCTGTTCACCGTAAATCTGCAGTCGAGATTTTTGGAGGTGATTCAAATTTTAAGTTTCGTGTGCATGGTTTTCGAGCGAAAGTCAGTTGAAAATCGTAAAATTTTCTGGGAGAAACCATGGAAATAGAGAGTGGAGTTTTATTGACAGTCTTTTCAGAAACGTTTTGCGCAAAAAAAAAATCAGAAAACTGGCCAAAAAATAGCGTTGCGCGTACAATAAAATGCCGCGTACGCATGTTTATCGTCGGTGTACAAAACTTTTCAATACTTTTTTCAAAAATTCGCGTGTTTAAAATGTCTGAAAAATTATCTAGCTGAAACAACAATTAGCCTTCTAAAACGCTTGCAGAAAAAATATATTTGAAAATTAGTGTTAAAAGCCCATTAAAATCAAAAATCCTCGAGCCTTTGCGTACAGTGCATTTAAACCTACGCGCAAAGTTTTTTGAGTTTTCCATCCAACATTTTTTTTGCTTTCCATTCAATTTTTCGCTGATTTCTCTACAATTTTTGCTGTTAGTTCAACAAAAAATTACTCATAATTCGATTTTTTGCACTAAGAATTTTCACAAGATTAGATTTTTTCTAATTTTTGTTGATTTTTCACATATTTTAGGAGAAAAAAACGAGAATTCTTGAAGAAACTGAATGAATTTTTGAATTAAATCTCGTTTCTAACAAATTGGAACTGAAAAATTACCCACAATGTTTTCGAAATCTTGTTTCCTTGTTTTCTCCCACAAGCATGCGCCTTTAAATCTACCGTACTCCTTCCAGTGGTTTTTTCATCCAATTTTCTCCCAATTTTCTTAGTTTTCCTTTGTTTTTTAGCGAAAAAGTCGCTGAGTCTTTTCGAAAATTTTCCTGCAGATCTAAAAGCATACAACTCCGATTTTTCTACTTCTTCTCGCCCCTTTTTCAGCGAAAATCAATTGATTTTCAATCTGAAAAATTTCCAAATAATTGCTTTTTTTTTCCAGAAAATGTCTACTAATCGCCAAACTGCCGCTAACAAGCTCATTCTCAAAGCCGCTATCAACAAGGAATCGCCTTTCGACGCATTCAAGAGACTGTGCAAAACTCCAGGAAACCGGAAAATGAACTATGTGGATTTCGAGTGGAAATATTATCGATTCTATCATGGGTCTCGGGATTTGACCATTGAGAGAAGGTGCCGGTTTGCCAATTCGCTCTAATCTAACTTTTTAATCGATTTTCAGCCCTGAAAACTCTTCACAGTTGACATTCTCCGATTTGCCATTGCACATCCTCCACGTCATTGTGAAACCATTGGCTCTAAGCGGGTGGTATGAATTTTGCAAGCTCGCTTCATTGATGATAATTTCCTTTTTTTCAGGCTGATCCTCCGCAAAGTGACCCACGGCCTCCGCAATCTGATGGAGCACACGGACGTTCACTGCACAGAACTCGAATTCAGCGCTGGAACGCATAAAGAAGTTTATGGCTATGTCGGGACGTTCGCCAAGATCGCTTTCGAAGGTTTCAAAATCGAGTACAAAGAAGCTAGAAAAGGAAGTTGCGTTGAATCGTGGCACTTTGGGAAGATCAAAAAGTACAAAACCAGTCAGAGCTTGCGAAGCACGGTGCTCGCCGACGCGTCGACGTTTCTGGCGAATCCGAATCTCAAAATCGACAGCTTGAAAATCGACGTCTCAAAATACACGGGTTCCGAAACCTTAAAGTTCCTGAAATCACTGAATGTTCAACTCGGTGTTCGATCGATCGATTTTTATCAGAAGGAGAAGGATATCTGTGCGATTCTCGCGCTGATGAAGCCAGGATGTCTGGAAGAAATCGAACTCGGCTCTCTCTCTTTGTCTGCTCGCGAGTTCAACAAAATCGCCGAGATGGAGCAGTGGAAAAGGGCGAACACACTGGAGTGTTATTCGTATGAGGGATTCCGAGCGGAGACGTTTCTCCATTTCGAGAAGATCAAAGTCTCGAATTTCCACTTCACCAATGCGAATCTGAGCAAATTGAAAGATGTATGAGTTTTTTTCGTTCGAAATTGAATTCCAAATTTTCGGTTTTCTAGGCCACCAACTTTAAGGTGGCGTAGTTTCTTTCAAAACGCACAGAACGAGTTTTAGCTTCTACCAATCGATTTCTCATCATTTTCTGATCATTTCAATCCATAAAATTATGGTGGCCTAGAAACCCCAGTTTTTGCTTTTTCCCGGCCATTGAAGTTGAGTATGTCGAAAGTGATCAGAAAATGAAAAGAAAGCGATTGGTAGAGGTTGGAACTCGATACGTACACTTTGAGCAAAGATATGAAAGCCCAAAGTCGATGGTCTAGAAGAATCGAAATTTTGGATTTCTAGGCCATCAAGATTGACGAGTAGATTGAAAACGAGAATTATCGACTCTAAACCATGATTTTTCAGCTTCTCTTCAAATCCGATCGCCTCGAATCGTGCCGTCTCGAATGCTGGTCCTTGGATGGTCATCAGAGAAATGAGCGGACACTCGATAGATTCCTCGAGAACGATGATGCCTACGACTCCAAAAAGCGTCGCTATCCGATTCCAAACTCTCGCCACCACTTCCAACTGGAATATAGAAGATCTGACTACCGAAGACACTTCTATGGGCTGACTGTCACTAGAATTTCGAATAATTGAAAATATAAATATATTGCGTCCCCATTTCTGCTTGTCAAATTTCCGTTTGATGCTATTAACTTCTTAATGATCTCTGTTAGATAATGTTTTCTAATTCGATTTTTTGAAAATTTTTTTGGTTTTTGATATTCCCGCCACTATCCATACTCATATCTCTTGAAAACCCCCATCTGCGCCTGTTTCTCTTCGCCAGTTAGAATAAAAAATCACAGAAAACGAGATTTATGCCTATCAAAAACAATCGAAAATGGATTGAAAACGCTTTTAAGTGAGTGATGACGATGCTCCGAAATAACATTCGACGCGCTGTTCACCGTAAATCGGCAGACGAGATTTTTGGAGGTGATTCAAATTTTGAATGTTGTGCGTATGGTTTTCGAACGAAGGTCAGTTGGAAATGGTAAAAATTTTTAGAAAAAAGGAAATTTTTGTGTCGAGAGAGAGCATGAAAATAGAGAGTGGAGTTTTATTTACGGTCTTTTCAGAAACGTTCTGCCCAGAAAAAGAAAACTGGCCAAAAAATAGCGTTGCGCGTACAATAAAATGCCGCGTACGCATGTTTATTGTCGGTGTACAAAACTTTTCAAGACTTTTTTTCGAAAATTCCGGTGTTGAAAACGTCTGAAATTATTTAGCTGAAACAACAATTAGCCTTCTAAAACTCTCGCAGAAGAAATATATCTGAAAATTAGTGTTAAAATCCCATTAAAATCAAAAATCTTCGAGCCTCTGCGTACAGTGCATTTAAACCTACGCGCAAAGTATTTTGAGTTTTCCATCCAACATTTTTTTTGCTTTCCATTCAATTTTTCGCTGATTTCTCTACAATTTTTGCTGTTAGTTTGGCAAAAAATTACTCATCATTCGATTTTTAGCACTAAGACTGATATTTTCACTCAAAATCATTTTGAATCTATGTTTTCTAGTGTCGCTGTCGAAAATCTGAAAAACCATGTTGATTGATGATTTTTTGTGCGCTTTCTCAATAAAGCATGCTCCGTCTTTGTACTTCTTGTTTTTGTTAAATGATTAGCAAAAATTCGAACAGCCTTTTTTCCAGAAAATGACCGGAGAACCACCGGAACCGGAGGCGTGGCGAGTAAACAAGAAGATTCGGCAGTACGCTCTCAGGAAGTGGCCAGTGCTCTACTCGTTCCAGGACTTTTCCCTGATGGAGAACAATCCGCACATGGACTATCAGCAGTTCGATTGGAAGTACTATCAATTCTACCATGGCAACAGGGATTGGACCATTGAGAAAAGGTATGACAGTGCAAATGCGCTCAAATCTAAATTTTTCGATTTCAGCTCGGAAAACTCGTCTCCGGTGACTTTCTCGGATCTGTCTACCGATATCATCGTCAATATAGTCAAAGAATTGCCTCTCGAAGATTGGTAAGCGCGTATCAACCGAGCTCCATTGAGAACATTTCCGTTTTCAGTGTACACCTTCGAGCAGTGTCCTCGAATCTTCGAAACATCGTGGATTCCAATATGATTCTGATTTTCGCTCTCAAAAAGGAGCCAGTCTTCGATGCCTACGAAGCCTACTGCATGATGGAAAGTAATCCACCCATCGACTATCTGGACTTCGACTGGAAATATTATCAATTCTACCACGGAACTCGTGATTTGAGCGTCATGAGAAGGTTGCCCATTGCAAATGCGCTCTAATCTAACTTCTCGATTTCAGCTCGGAAAACTCGTCTCCGTTGACGTTCACGGATCTGCCTATCGATTTCATAGAGAAAGTAATCAAAGAGTTGTGGGTCGATGATTGGTAAGCGCGTTTCAATCGAGCTCCATTGATGATATTCTCGTTTTCAGTGCGTCCCTTCGAACAGTGTTCCCGGAACTTCGAAATCTCGCGGATTTCAATTCAGTTCGGCTTCTGGCTCTCGGAAATAAGCCAGTCTACAATGCCTACAAGAACTTGTCTTGGTTGAAAAATGATCAGCTCGTCGACTATCTGGACTTCGAATGGAAATATTTCCAATTCTACCACGGAAATCAAGACCTGAGCGTCATGAGAAGGTTACTCAATGCAAACGCGCTCTAATCTGACCTTTTCGATTTCAGCTCGGAAAATTCGTCTCCAGTCACGTTCTCGGATCTGCCACTTCATGTCATCGTGAAAATAATAAAAGAAGCGGCTCTCGATGATTGGTATGGATGTTGTAAACTCGCCCCACTCATATTCTTCCTCATTTTTCAGTCTTGCTCTTCGAAATGTGTCGCGCGGCTTCCGGAACCTAGTGGACAGCACGGAAATCAGATGTAAACGAATCGAGTTTTCATTTTACCGCTGTGGTGCAAAAATCGAATTCGATAACAAGTGCTCTTATTATTATCCGAAAGACCTCAATGGGTCTTATAAACAGACAGAAGGAACTGCGACCAAACACAGCCGACCGAACGACAATCGAAATCACAAACAATTGATGGCCGCTGATGTTTTGATGTATCTGAAGAATCCGAAACTCACGATTGGCCAACTCGCTCTCACCGCGAATCACACGCAGATGTACGACGAATTCCTAAAGCTTCTGCAGTCGCTGGAGTCTCCACTAAAAGTGCGCACAGTTTCTATCGATTCCCGTGAAGATGCCATTCCTATGCTTCTTCAAATTCTGGAGCCAGGAACTCTTGAAGATATCCGAATCACTAATCGTCACAAGAGAGAGAACTTCGATCAAATAGTGGACAGTGAGCAATGGAGAAGGGCAACGCGTTTGCGGTGGGCTTCAGTTCAAGATCTCGACATGCAGAAGATGCTCCATTTCAAGGAGATTCAAATCTGCATTTTCATCGTCTCAGATCAAAATCTGATCATGCTCCGAGATGTGAGTTCCTATTTCTTGGTCTATCATTTTCAAAAAGCCATAGAAAACTTCTTGCATCTTGCAGGTACTCCTAAAGTCCGCCCACTTGGAACGGTGCATTCTCCGGGTCTTCGATTTTGATCGTTCCCCGAGTGACAAAGATCAGCATGTGATCCACACCGTCCGCATCATGCGTCAGGACCCAGCATTCGATGTCGAAACTTGTCGATTCGCGATTCCAAACTCTCGGAATTATCTACAACTGTCGTTCGAGAGGAACGACAGCTTAGAAGTCAGGGCCTTGCATATCCTCAAAGTTTTGCATAATTGACGACCCATATTGTATTTCCCGCTTTTCAAATTATCTATAGATTGTGTACGTTCTTGTCAAATAATAAATAGTTTTATAAGTGAAAAAAATATTTCGCTTCTTGGCCTCTAGCAATTAAAAACCTCTGCAATCTCTCCTCGAACGCTTTGTAAAAATTTTCAGAAGCGCACAGAATTCGTTCATTTCTTCTGGCTCGCAGAGAGCTCAAATGAAAAAATTACAGTCATTTGCATTTTCAGAAAATATTTCTCGGTTTCTTATTTCCCGAAAAAGGAAACCAGCAGTTTTGGCAATCTCTCGATTTGCGACTCTGACCTTCTTCCAGTTATCGATTTCCACATCAAAATATCGAATGAAACTTTGCACAATTTGACTTTTGAGTTTGGAAAGTCTCCTTCATCTCAAGGAAGCTCAAATTATGACGCCTTCTACTGACCGTCCCGAGTCGACTGAGAAGTTGAGCTTTGGAGAGTATCTTATG
Organism: Caenorhabditis sp. 40 LS-2015; assembly: GCA_900536305.3. Taxonomy (NCBI): domain Eukaryota; kingdom Metazoa; phylum Nematoda; class Chromadorea; order Rhabditida; family Rhabditidae; genus Caenorhabditis; species Caenorhabditis tribulationis. The sequence goes on along the minus strand of LR545997.1, from coordinate 6 downwards.
TAGGAT
>LR545992.1:3019-55717 GCA_900536305.3 Caenorhabditis sp. 40 LS-2015 | reverse complement strand
GGGGGACTATGGGGGATTGAAATTGGTTTTGATAGGATCTTAGGGGGTTCTAAACTATCAAAGAGGATTCTTGACGACTTCTTGATGATCCTAGAAGAGTCTGAGAGAATCTAGATGATTCTAGAGGATCCTGGATGATCATGGAGAATTCACCATGTTACAAGAATGTCCAGGAAGGTTCTGGAGGGTCTCAGAGAATACTGAAAGATTCTGGAGAGATCGCCAGCAGTCTAGAAGCTCCCAGAGTGTCATGGAAGCTGTGATAGGATCTTAGAGGGTTCTAAGCTGTCAAAGAGGATTCTGGACGGGTTCTTGATGATTCTAGTGGTGTCTGAAAGAATCTAGATGATCCTGGATGATCATGGATCAGCCTAGAGAATTCACCATGATACAAGAAGGTCCAGGAGGGCTCTGGGGGGTCCAAGAGGATACTGGATGATTCTAGAGGGATCGCAAAGAATCTAGAAGCTCCCAAGGTGTCGTGGAAGATTTTGAAAGATCCTGCATGTTTCTAGAGAATTCCAGATGGTTCTAGGAGATTCCAGAAGATTCTGGAAGATTCTGAACGATCGTGAGGGATTCTGAAGGCTCTATGGAATTTGGAAGGATTCTGAGCGAGTTCTAAAGAGTCTCGGATGATTGATTATGATTCTGAAGGTTGCTAAAAGGTTCTGAAAGATCCTGTCGTATTCTAGAGGACTTTGGAGTGTTCTAGCGGGGTCGGACAGGATTCTGGGCGACACTAGAGATTTCTAGAGAATTCTAGACAGTTTTGGAGGATTCTGAAGCCTTTGGACCACTTCTAACCACCCCAAAAACCTCATTACCCCATTTCCAGGTCATCAACTACGACCTGCCCAACAACCGCGAGCTCTACATCCATCGCATCGGTCGCTCGGGTCGCTTCGGACGCAAGGGAGTCGCCATCAACTTTGTCAAACAGGACGACGTGAGAATCCTGCGCGACATTGAGCAGTACTACTCGACGCAGATCGACGAGATGCCGATGAACATCGCCGACATCATCTAAATTATTGGATACCTTTTTGTTCGCTTCTTCTTCTTATTCTGTCTCTCCACTGAACATCTACTCTTTTTCGTCGTTCACTTTTAACCCCCTTTCCTCCTGAAATTCTGAAATTCGAAAACCATGTTTTCGTCTGCAAAAAATCGTTCGTTCCCCAAAAATTTCAAACTTTTACTCTTCTCAGTTTTGTCCAAGAAAAAATGTGTGTGTCCCCCCAAAAATTTCGCTGTTTCATTATATATACATTTTCCTCCCAACCAAAAAAATGATCAAATGTTGACAATAAATTATCCCAGAAATCCTTTTTCATTGTTTTTAGGTAGTAGAATAGGATAATTTGATGCCTTTTTGTCCAATTTTTGTCATCTTTTTTCCCTCAAAACTTTTCCGACAACGAAAATCGTGGATTCTGAAGGAGGATTCGAGATGGACGACGCCATCTGTCTATCGGATGATGACGAGGACAACGAGTGTATTCTGATTGAGGAGACGACGTTGGTGGTCACTGGGGAGAAGAAGGAGCAAAAGTTCGTCGGTTTTTGAGAAGAAAATCGAAGAAACTCGGAAAAATTAGGGAGAAAAAGATCAACTTGAGAAAAATTTGACCCAGAAAAATGGGATTTTGAGCCGAGAAACCGAAAAATCTGAATTTATTGAAAACGTCAGAAATTTTGGGGCCATTATCGAGTAGGCTAGAAAACTAGTTCAAAATCTACAAATGTTTGAAAAGTTTGCATTTTTTTCGAAAAAATTTCAGATTGTTCGTAATTTTGAGCTCATAAAATTTCTACTTATGATCGAAAAAAAAATTCTTTTCTGGAAAAAGTTCAAATTGTTTCGGATTTTCTCAGATTTTTTTCGGATTTTGAGACGAAATCTTTGACAATCTTGATTTTTTGATTTTTTTTTTTTTCAAATTTCGAGTTCTCTAAAATATTTCGAATCTGCAACATCTGGCTAATAACGAGTTTTTGGGTCTTACTAGGGATGGTTGTGAACCGGGGGATACAACACTTCAGTGTGTGATGGGTACCATTAGAAAGATCAGGTTTTGAAACGTATACTATGGTGTTTCCAAAAACTGCTATCCACCTCCAGAAGTCGAGTTGTCACCTTCTGAAGTTTGGTTTTTTTGCCTTGACCTGCAGAAAACCAAACTTCCGAAGGTCATAACTCGACTTCTGGAGGTGGACAGCAGTTTTTGAAAGCACCATTATACGTTTCAAAACCTGATCTTTCTAATGGTACCCATCACATACTGAAGTGTTATATCCCCCGGTTCACAACCATCCCTAGTAAGTCCCAAAAACCCGTTATTAGCCAAATGTTAGCGATGCGAAACTCGAAATTTGAAACTTTAAAGAAATCATGATTGACAAAGTCAAAATTTCCCCTACTTTTTTGTTCTCCAGTTGCTCCACGTCCTCCTACTCACTAATGGATGCCATCGCCTCCTCCTCCTCGAATCGTCACCGAAGTCAGCCGATTTCCTCGAATGCATGGCTAGACTCTGGAATGAGCGAGTTGGATCATCTGATTCGTGAGAAACAAATGAATCGAAGAGTCTCAGATGACGATGACGATGACGATGATGAGGAGGTCATGGTGGCGGATTCTGGAGCCGCCGGAACGTCGTCCGGATCTTCAAGACCCGAAAAACGAAAACTAACCGAGGACGAGAGGGAGACGCAGAGAGTGAGGGCAAGAAGAAAACGCTCGAAAATTTCAAAAATTTGACTCGAAAATTCAGAATTTTCGAGGCGAAAAACCTGAGTTTTTAACCTCAAAACCATGTTTTCCAAGCCAAAAATTGAAATTTTTTGGATTCAAAACTATGAAATTTCAATTTGAAATTTCTTTTGAGTCGAAAATCACGATTTTTGGACATTTGGAACAGGTCGATGCACATGAGGATTCCTAATAGAAAACAGCCAAAAATCATGATTTTTTCGGCTCAAATTTGGTGAATTTCGACTCTGAAATTCGAAATTTCGAACCGCTTTCCTTTGAGTCCAAAATCTTCTGAGAAATTCAAATTTCCCGCCATGAAATTCCTTTTTTCCAGAAGCTCAAAGAGCATGCAAAACGAGCGCGTCAGGCTGAAAAAGAGAGAAAGGCCATGGAAAAGGATCAGAAGAAAGGAGAGCAAGTGAAGAAGAGGGAGGAGAAGGAGGTATTGGAAATTGGGAAAAAATTTGAAATTTTTTTTTTTTTGGATTCAAAATTTGAAGTTTTGACCATTTTCGAGATCCCAAAAGATGACCTGAAATTTTTGAAAAAATGGAAATTTTGACCCAAAATTCAAAATTCTCGCCCATTTTATCTTAAAATTAACCCAAAATTTCAAAATTCCCGCCCAATTTTCAGCGCGAAAAAGAGACTCGAAAAGTGGAGCGGGAGATTTCGGCGGCGCTCAACTCGAAGTGCGAACTGTACACATTCTGTCATATCGGAAAAACGGTCATGGACTATTTTCGTGAGTTTTCGCAATGGAGCGCACTTTCAGATTCGTGACAAGCTCAAAAAGTTGGCTATAGAGCGCACTTTCCGTTGCAAAAATTTCAAACCCAAGGATAACTAGAGAATGTTCTCTATGGAGCGCGCTTTCAACACTCAAAATTTTAAACAAAAAAAATTTCGCAGCCGGTCTCGAAGCGGAACTGCGTGTGCTCTACACGGAGCGAAAAATCGAGAATCAGCTGGAAATCGAGCCGAGTCTGGGCACTCGAATCGAATGGAGACGAAAGTGTGTGGAGTTGAAGGAGGACGAGGAGGGCAAGTCGGAGAGATTCGAGTACATGGTAGGGCCTCTTTTGTGATTGGGGAAAATATTTTTGTATGGTCAGAAAGCCCATAAAATTTCAAATGGAATGGTGTAATTTTCGTTGCTCTAACATAGTTGTGAGCTGAGATACGGCCTCTCAAAGTTTGAATTGTTCAGCAGTTTTTGAGACTTTGAACTTTGAGAGGATGTATCTCGGCTCACAAGTATGCTAGGCCAACGAAAATTATACCATTCGATTGGAAATTTTATGGGCTTTCTGAACATATAAAACATCAAACTATATTCCTATTCTGGCAAGTTAGATTTCAAATCTGAGGGGTCGATTCTCCCTTGCTCCGGATTCTGAGAAAATTTTTGATCTCTTACTAGGGAATGGTTTACTAGAGAATGGTTTAAACGTGCGGTTGGAACTTCCGTACGTGATGGGTACCATTTGAAAGAGGAGGTGTTGAAACCTATAGAAGCGTTTTCAAAATCTGCCTAAGGCTTACAGGAGTCAAGTTATAGTTTTTGAAGTCTGCAACAACAGGGAGGTTCGCCTGCTCCTCCCTGTTGTCAATTGCAAATGCAGACTTTAAAAACACTCATAACTCGATTCCTGTAAGCCTTCAACAGATTTTGAAAATGGTCTTACAGGTTTCAAGACCTCCTCTTTCGAATGGTACCCATCACGGACTGAAGTTCCATCCTCACATTCACACCATTCCCTAGTTAGGTAAAGTTGTTCTCTTTCAGTCCACCCAAAACCTGTTCGCCGTCGTCGTGAAAGCCGACACACTCAAAGAGGTCATCGGCGCCGGCTCGCTGTCCGACTTCATTGTGGAGGTGAGAAGGGAGATGACCGACTTCTGGTTGTTGTCGGATCCTAGGCCACTGATTCCATAGGACTCAAAAGTCGCCCAGTTTTGAACCTCGAAAAATCTGAAAATCTGAGACTTCGAACATCAAGATTCTGATGGATTCCGATATGTTAAACCCGGAAGTTTCCGGAGATTTTTGGTGTTCAGAATTCCAAAAAAAAATCCTACTATTCCAGCAACGTCACGGATTCCAAAACGGCCGATGCACGATGCTCATCATCTCCTTTGGAAAACTGGACTTGCCTAAGCCCCGCCTCCATCGAATGGCTCTCGAGATCTACGAAACGCATCGCGCGCAAATCGTCCAAATCGACACCATCCCGGAGTTGGCACTTTTCACGGCTCAATACTTGCGAAGTTTGGCGAGACGCGAGAAGAAACGAGCCGAAGTAGTGGGCAAGGAGGAGTCGAGTCAAGGCGGGGGCGGAGGGGGCGGAGCTCACCGACTGCAGTATCAGGGCGAGAAGGTTGGTGTGTGTGTGTGTGTGTGCGGTGGAGCGAGCTTGCAGAATTTTGAAATTTGAAAACTGTCGATAGAGCGAGCTTGTAGCACCTGATTTTGAGCTGATTGTTGGAAAATGAAAATTTTTAAATTGGCGCCAAAAAAGACGCTCCTCCGAAGATCAAAATTAATGTTCACTTTTCTTCCCAGGGCATCGTCACTGGGTCTCGCCGCGAAATCGTGTTCGACTGGTGGTCGAAAATGCTCTCGACAATCGATCGGCTGTCGGATGCGCAACGACGAGCGATTCTCGACCGCATTCCGGATCCCATTGCTGGAATTGAAAAGTATTCGAAAATGGACTACTCGATGGCGATTCAAGAGATCGCCGAGCTGATGGCCGAGAACGGACGGAGGGTGGGACCGGCGATTGCGCATCGTGTGATCACCATGCTCACCGATGAGACTGGAAATGCACTTGTGGAATGATAATGATGATCTCTGAATTTCTTTTTGTTTTGTATTATGATTTATTGAATGAATGAATGAATGCGTTTTTGAAGAAGTTGTCTTGGTCTCGGAACACACAAAGAGAAAGATTTGAAACCGGGGTTTTTGGAGTGATGCCGACGCGCTCCATCGCAGAAAACAGTTTTCGCGCGGCTTTATCAGCAATGGTAGATCAAAAACCCTACTCTGAAGTTTGAACTCTGTTTGATCTACCATGGCTCTCAACGCCAAAATATTGATTTTTTCGACAAAATTTTTTCGCGCGCTTCTTGGCACTCGTAGATCGAATCCAACCCATTTTTGATCAACCAGCGCTCTGAAAAAATGCGCGAAAAATGTTGTGTCAAAAATTTTGAATATTCAGTTTAATAACGTTCGATTTCCGAATAACTATACCACTCAATTAAACGAAGTTTTTAGTGATGTTTTTCAGTGTGTCTTTTCGAAAAAAAAATTCAAACTTTTTCGATTTTTAAAATACGAAATCAATGCAACCGCGCTCTATTGAACTGAAATTTTGTTCGAAGGAAAAAAGTTTATTGAAACTGAAGGAATGCGCCAAATGAGATCACAGAAAATTCAAAAATTCAAAGTCAGAAAATTCGCTCCAATGAGAAAAACGAATTTTTCCAATTTGATCTACTTCGCTACAAAGATTGCGACGGAGCGCCGTGGCGGTACAAAAACTTGATAAAATAGATCGAAAATTATGTAGATCAAAAAATTATCCGAATAGGATTTCGCGTGGGGGACGGGTGGCGGTAGTGGTATTGCCAACATCATCCGGATTGCTCATCACTATATTGTGATTCGGGAAGAATCGAGAGTCCGCCGATGATGGACCGTATCTCTTCGGAAGGTCTTCCAGTTGGGAGATCACCACGGCAACGATGACGATGAACACGAAGCAGAGGCAGAGGCTGGAAAAAAGTGCGCTCTATTGAGAAAACTGGTCATAACTTGGTTCATTTGTGTCTGAAAGTGCTGAAAATACTCTCAATCGATTTCAAATTAAATTTTATATCTAGTCAAAATCAAAAAAAAAACAAAAAACTAGGTCTGAGGAAAATGTGCTCTATTGACAATTCTCAACTTTTGCTCATAACGTGGTTGATTGTTGTCCTAGAGCTTTGGAAATAATACCAATCGATTTTGAATCAAATTTTACATCCAGACAAACTCAAAAACAACGAATTTTTTTGTTGAAGAAAACGCGCTCCATTGACAATTTTTGAGTTTTTGCCTATAACTTTGTTCATCTCAGTCCTAAAACAATACAAATACTTCCATTTGATTTGAAATTAAATTTTACACATTTTTGAAAGTTTCAAAAATTTCACTCACACTCCGATGACGATGTATAACTTGGTGTTGGAAATGACACGCCCATTTTCGAAATCTTGAACATCTTCAAATAGGGAACGATGGTGGGTGGGGCTTGGAAGGGGCTGAAATTGGGAAAATAGAGCCGGTCAGATCAAGAAAGACAATTTCTTTCTTAGCCCGATTTTGATCAACCAGAAATATGAAAAAAAGAACTCACCGCCTCCACAATCTCATCCACTGTTCGGAAGTCCTCTGCTGTTATTGGGTCCTTCATATTTCCACGTGTTTCTTTTTGAAATTTTGAAAAAAAATACGCGCGAAAATAGTAGAGCAAATAGTAGAGCAAAATCAGAAGAATCGTAAAGTGTTAGAATGAGCAAAAAGTAATACGCGACTAGCTCCGTTTCATTTTTCTCTGTTTTTTTTCCACCTCTCAATTAGCGAGGAAAATAAAATGGTAATCACGGGTTGTCTGGGGGGAGGAGGCGAATCCCAAATGAATACTTTTTTGTTTTTGAGATATTTTCGGAACATGTGCTTTCTTCATAGATGCTCCAAGTTGTTGATCCTAACGTCTTCAAAATCGATTTTCACTGGATGATAATTTTGTATTTGATTTAGGCACACAAAGACAGTTCGAATGAGTATAAACACGACGGGGTTCTGAAAACTTCGATTTTTCCTGGTTTTTCGTGTCGAGACCCGAAAAATAAAAATTCTGCAGAATATGGTCGTGATTATATTCATTCAAACCGTCTTAACCCGCTGAGTTTGAAATTTTTAATTTGAAAGCTTTGAAGTCAAAACCGGCAGCGGTATTACGGCATTTTAGTATTGGTGGTTTCAGAAATCGTACCATAGTTTCGTAATTTTTCATCCAAAATCAATGAAATTTTGTTTTTAAAAATCAGCACGTCAAGACGGTTCGAATGAGTATAGTCACGGTCAGGTTATGAAAGTTCCGATTTTCCATGGGTTTTTCGTGTCGAGACCCGAAAAATTAAAAATTTTCGGAATCGGGTCATGATTATACTCATTCGAACTGGCTTGACACGCTGAAAATGAAAAAATAGGTTTAGAAGCGCCATAATCGAAATTCAGACAGTCATGACTCAAATTTTGGTCAAACGAAAATGGAATTTTTGGAAAAATTCGATAAACTGGGATTCCTAGGCCACCGATTCTAGGCCATAGCTACGAAACAATAATAACAAAACCGACACAAGTTTGAAATTGTATTATACGTTTATTGATTAGCAAATTCAAAAAAAAGACATCTAAATCATATTATTATCCTTGTCAAAGAACGAGTTGAACCAGTCCTCGTCCAACTTCTCGAGGTCTTCTGATTCCGGCTTCTGAATCTCCGTCAACATCTTGTCCAATTCCTGCTTCTCGACGTCATCCCAGGATTCAGAAGTCGAGGGTTCCTGCTTGGCTTGTTTCGCCGGAGTGGGCGGCGCTTCGTCCGATGGTCTTTTTTGGGATGGAGCCTCCACGTCGTTGGAGGATTCTGGAGTGTAAGCCTCCACCAAAGCGCGCAACTTCCCATGAAAGAGGTCTTGGAGGAGACCTCTTCTCGGGGAGAACATCTTCTTTCCGTGGGATCTCCGGAAAGCGGCAATAAGCAGGTGCTGCTTCATATCAGCCAGCGCCATCAGGTCTGTGAGGTCGATGCGGCCCTCGGTTGGGTGGAGCATGATTAGGTGAGGGCGGGACATTGTTGGGAATCGATAATATAGAATCCAAGAATATCGAAAGGGCGACTGGAGGACTGACTGAGTTGTGGGTTGTCATTCGTATAGTTTTTGCGCGGGAAAATTTTGACTTCTGGGAAGGGTCATTGGGGGGTCATCCGAATTGAGTGTGAGCCCAGGTGAAGGATACTAAACCCCATGTGAAGGTCGAAGTCATAACTCTCTCAATTTTGATCCGCGTCTTCTGCAAATTAATTTTTCGAACTCACCGGGTCAAGCCGGTTTGAATGAGTATACTCATGACCATATTCTGAAAATTTTTCATTTTTCGGGTCTCGACACGAAAAGATACCAAGAAAAAACAAAATGTTCAGAACCTACTCGTGTTTATACTCATTTTAACCGTCTTGATGTGCTGAAATTGAAAAAATATATATTCCATCAGTTTCAAGTCATGATGAACCAAGTTGTGAGCCCAAATACGAAAGTCTTCATTTCCAAACTTGGTCATGTGTCAGCTTGAAATAATGCAATAGCTCCCTCAGTTTGTGTTTCTGAGCTTTTTTATTTTTATTTTTGAACTCAACGTGCGAAGCCGGTCAAAATGAGTGTAATCATGACAGTATTCCGAAAATGTTTATAATTTGGGTCTCGACACGAAAAGGGCCAAGAAAAATCAAAATGTTCAGAACCTTGTCGTGTTTATACTCATTTTGATCACAATGGTCTGCTGAGTGCAAATATCTAATAATGAAATGATAGAAGTCGATTTTTTAGTGTCAGCGTGACAAGACCCCTTCGAAAAGTTGAGCTTTTCAGTTTTCCTTCTATAACTCGGTGAATTTTGACGCAAAACAAATCAAAATTAGTTTTTCAACCTCAGGACGTTAAGACAATCAAAATGAGTATGAACACGACTAGTTTCTGAAAATTTTGATTTTTTTGTATTTTTCGTGTCGAGACCCAAATTATGAACATTTTCGGAATACGGTCATGCTCATGCTCATTTTGGCCGGCTTCACACGTCGAGTTCAAATATAAGATTAAAAACGCTCCGCAATATAAACTGAGAGAGGTATTCCTTGATTTCAAGATTAAACAAGACCAAGTTTGAAAATTAAGATTTTCGTATTTGGGCCCATAACTTGGTTCATTTTGACTTTAAACTGATGAAATTCTCATTTTCAATCTCAGCACGTCAAGCCGATCAAAATGAGTATAGACACGGCCAGGTTCTGAAAATTTAGTTTGCACGGAGACCTGGCGATAAAGGAATGCAATCGCGCTCCAGTGGGCAAATTTTTAGGCCGGCGAACGTTTTGAATTTTTTTATTGTTTTGGACAATTTTTTTCAGTTTTTTCCGCACCCTGTGATGATAATAGGACGTAAGCAATCCTTTGAACTCGAAAAGACTGTAAAAAATTTCGCCCAAAGCATTAAAAAATTTGAAAATTTGAAGGTGGAAGGCTCCTCCCAGTAGAGTGCGTTTGCATTCCTTTATCGCCAGGTCTCCGTGAGCTTGTTCTTGGTTTTTTCATGTCGAGACCCGGAAAATGAAAATTGTTCAGAATCGTGTCATGTTCATACTCATTCAAACCGACTTGACGCGCTGAGTCCGAATAACCAGGTTTTAGAGCTCTAGATCCTCTCTCACTGTCAGCTTGAAATTTCTTTTTTTCAACTTTTCGATTTTCTCGTCTGCAAAAACCCCCAATACCCCAAAATCAGCAAAAAAAACACACAAATTTCTGAGATTCTTCTTAGATTCATAATAATGAAAAATGGGACAAATAAATATAAAACACATATGTATATATATTGGTGTGAATCGGGTTGTGGGACGGGAAATTCAAAAATGTTCGTTTTCGAAAATTTGTTACCGGTTTCATTTGGCGAGAAATGGAGATGGGACAAAAAATACGGTGAAGGGGGCGGAGCCTAGAAACTATACAATGGGAGGGGGACAGAGCAAAGTGTGCTCTATTGAACTTTCAATTTTTGATACAAAAAGGGCTAAAACAAGGAATGGTTCTCTTCGAGAAGCACACAAATGGAAGGGGGCGGGGCTTATGGTGGAGCAATATTTGACAAGTGAAAATGAGGATTGGGAAAATAAAAGGATAAAACTGAAGATTGATTTTACATGAACAACATTCACGCTCCGCCCCACTTAAGTGGGCGGAGCCTATTTTTATTAGCGACTTTTTAAAACTGAAAAAAATTAACCGGAGGCAGATAGAAGATGGGGGGTTTAAAACTTTTTCTAGACGAATTCTTGGATTCCAAAAAATTTCAAATCTGATGAAGGCGTACGAGCTCCAGAACAGCCACCGGGAGATGCACGTCTTCAGGTGTCGACGTGGCGGCGGCTCCAGACGCTCCAGAAGACGTCGTCATCGGACGGATGCTCAGAGAGTGAGCAATGATGTAGGCGAGACACGAGATCCATTCGGTGTGCAGTTCTTCGCATTGTGGATGTTGTTGGTGGTGGACTTCTTCGGAATTCTGGGGGTGCTGAAAATGGATAAGATGGAAGAGTTTTTCTCCAGAGGTGGCCTAACTTTTGCAAAATGGCCTAAGAAACTTAAAAACTCAAGCTGAGCAATCTCATCGCCCATGCAGATTGCTCAGCTTCAAAACTGGACAATCTTGACGTCTGAATTGTGAGAGAAACATCCTCCAAAACGGTTGCTCATGGTTTTTTTTTGGATTTTTCGAATATTTTCGAGATGGCCAACTTTTCAATGTATGGAAATCCGGTCACTTCAGAATCTGGAGATGACCTAATTTTCTTCAGCTGAAAAGTTCGGCCACCTGACGGCATTTCTCGGGAATAGGCCACTTTTGAGACTGAGATAGTAGAGATAGTGAGCCTTGATGGCCAAACCTTTTCTCCGAAGCCCCGCCCCCTTTTCGATTCCATAGTACAGGAGTTCGCAGGCAGCCAAGTTTACTCGGAAGCTGGTTATGATTCTTGAATATTCTCAGAAGTTCTCCAGAATCGTTTGCCGATAACCTTGAACTTTTGAGAATCCTTCAGAATACCTCAGAATTGCTCAATCTTCGGCTCATTCTCAACTCTCTGTTTCGTGGTTGACTATAATTAAAACCCTGTTTTCTCTCTTTACAAATCGCTTTGAAATTCCATGGGGGCGGAGTCTAAATAGTCAACGCCCTCTTCGCGAAAACTGAGTATGCTTCCAGAACCTTCCAAATCTTCACGAAGTCCTATAACCTCTAAGTCTCCTAGAATCATTGACTTCAGAATTCCCACATATAAATCAATCAATAACCTTTCCAGAAGACTCCATATAACCTCCCTTCACATTCACATCTACACTCAATAGGTACCTTCCCAGGAGTCAAAAGTTCTAGTCATATAAGGTCCGTGAGGCAGGTCGAAAGGTACCCCTCAACTACTCTATTGGTTCTACTCTTTCCAATATTCCCTGATTCTCGAGTCTCTGCCTTTGACTTCTGAATCTCTACTTCTATTAATTGCTACTATGTCCAACCCATCCCAAAACTCCACCGCTTCCTTCGTGGCCCCGAAATCCTTCTACGACGTCGCTCCATCGACGGCTCCAGAATCGGAATCCTCCGCCTTCGACGCTCCAGAAGTGCTGAACCCCGCCTACCTTCATTGGGTTGCTTCTTGGAAGCAGTCCCGGACGATCTTCTCGAAACGTCTCCGCCAACAAGAGGTCCCCTTGAGAGTCAAGATTCTCAACTTTGCGATCCTCAGGAAACTTCGAGACTCCTCCAACTCACGGAAACGGACCTCCACAGAAGCCCCGCCCACTCCCGCGAAGCAAGCCAAGAAGGAGGAACCCACGACTTCTGGTATACCGGAATCCTCCGATTCTCACCACCAAGAATCGCAGATTCTTCCGGACAAGGAGAATCGGAATCCTTCGGAACACGTCTCCGATGCTCTCGCCGATTTCTTCTGCGATCAAAAGGACACCACAGATGAGGAAGACGTTGACTGGTTCAACACATTTTTCGCTGCTCCATAAGCATTGCTCATCTAAATTCCTATTTTTGAACTATTTTCAAGCTCAATAAACTACTATCACTATAACCAAACCCCTATGTTCTCCCATCTTACTTATATATAATCCGCTAGAAAGCATGTCCTTCCATGACTTGGTCACGTTGTCCGCATTTGTTTTCCACAAAGAAAGTTAAAGAATTTGCCCGCGCACAAAATCGAACCCGCGACCTGCGCTTAGCAGACCAGCGCGTAACCAACTGATCCACACGGGCAACTTTCGGAAGAGGGCACTTTGTCGTATAAGAAGTTGCGACTTTTAGAACTAAAAAATGAGCGACGCTGGTTACAAATGTCCTAGGAAAAAAGGGGCGGAGTCTATATAGTCAACATTTTCGCCCTCCTCGCAAACACTGAATCTGTCTCTAGAGCCTTCCAAAACTTCATAGAGTCCTTCTGAACCTTTTAAAATCAACTAAAATCATTGGCACTCCTTCAGATATCTCCAGAATCCCTTTAGCGTCAATCGATAACCTGTCCAGATGACTCCATCCATATAACCTCCCTTCACATTCACTTCTTCTGATGACCCACACTCAATAGGTACCTTCCCAGGAGAGTCGAAAGTTCCCGCCAATAAACCGGAAGGGGTCTATATAAGGTCCGTGAGACAGGTCGAAAGGTACCCCCAACCACTCTATCGGTTCTATTCTCCCTTTCCGATACTCCTGGTTTCTCGAGTCTCTTTCATCGATTCTTGAATCCACTATGTCTCACCCAACCCAAGACTCCAACGCTTCCTTCATGGCCCCGGATGCCTTCTATGACGTCGCCCCAACGACGACTTCCGATTCAGAATCCTCCGCCTACGATGTTCCAGAAGTTCTGGACCCCGCCTATCTCCATTGTATCGCTTCCTTCAAGCAGTCCCGGACGATCTTCTCGAAACGTCTCCGCCCACAAGAGGTCCCCCTTCGAGTCAAGATTCTCAACCTTGCGATTCTTCGCAAGCTTCAAGACTCCTCCAATTCACGAAAACGGACCTCCACAGAAGCCCCGCCCACACCAGCAAAGCAAGCGAAGAAGGAGGACGTCTCCACTACTTCGGAATCCTTCAAATTTTTGTGCCCCGAATCTCAAGATAAGGAGAACCAGAATCCTCCTGAAGACGTCTCAGATGTCCTCGTCGATTTGTTCTCCGACCAGAAGGACACCACAGATGAGGAGGACGTCGACTGGTTCAACACTTTCTTCGTTGCTCCATAATTCTCTAATTATCTGACTCAATAAATTATTCATATAATCAAAACCCGGTGTTCTCTTTTCTTTAACAACGAACAAAGGGGGCGGAGCCTAGAGAGCTTCGATTGTAACCTAAAATCAAGGTGTACCTTTCTATATTTTGGATCTAGACCTCTAAAAACTAATTATTCGAACTCTACGTGCCAAGCCAGTTCGAATGAGTATGCACTTGACCCGATTCAGAAAATTTTTAATTTTTCGGGGTCTCGACACGAAAACCACCAAAAAATCAATATGCTCACAACCTCGCCGTGATTATACTCATTCCGACCGTCTCGCCGTGCTGAGTTTGAAAAACGCGTTATCATCGATTTTGGATCAAAAATAGCAAAACTACGGTACATTTTCTGAAAACCGACAAAACCGGAAATGAGGTAATAACGCTCTCCGTTTTGATTTCAACACTTTCAAATTTGATTTTTCAAACTATTCAGATTAAGCTGGTTCGAATGAGTATGCACATCACCCGATTCTAAAAATTTTTAATTTTTCGGGTCTCGACACGAAAAGTTTAGAAAAATCGATATTTTCAGAACCCGTCCTTGATTATACTCATTCGAACTGTCTTGACGTGCTGAGTATGGAAATCAAGATTTTACAAGTTTTCATTCAAGTTGAGCCAAGTTACTGCTAAAAACCTCATCAACAATTGATATTTTTAAACTTGGCTTTGCTTATGGCTCAAAACTCTTCAAATTCGGCCATGTTTATACTCATTCTGACCGTCTTTTTATGCTGGTTTCGAAAAACTCAGTTTGCTTTCTCCTACCTGCTCCACCAACACAATCAACCTCTCAAACATGCGTCGAATCGTGCTCGCCGCCGGCGTCAACGAGTCGCGCGTCGCTTGCGACGCCGCCGCGTTCGCCGATATCTGCACACTCTTCGCAATCTGACTGCCACCGGCGATGCTCAGCGTCGTGAAAATGATGGGATTCAGGACGCGGAGGATGAGAAGCGCACTCAACGTCCGCTTCACCAGATGCTGTTGCTCGTCGTCGTCGCCGAATCGTCGTTGCGCGCACTCGGCGGCAATCGTCAGAAGACGTGACGCGAGAGGGATCGTCAGAAGACGTTGGTCGACGAATTGAACGAGGAGCTCGACGCAGGAGGAGGCGGAGTCTTGTGACGAGTTTTGAGCCTTCGCGAATTGCGGATTTTCGAGGAGAAACTCGTCGAACGGCGTTTTGAAGAGGTGTCGGAGGCATTGCGTGACGATTCCTGTGGCGAGGGAGTCCTTTCGGAAGACGTCTTCTGGAGTGGAGACTTGCAGGACGTCGTCGATTACTTTTCTGCAAACAGAAATGATTTTGCTCAGTTTTAAGCTGAGCAATTCTGAAATATAGATATGGATTGCTCGGGAAAAGCCGAGCAATATCAAGATTAGAATTGCTCATAAAAGCTGAGCAATCTTGAAATTTTGATGTGGGTTGCTCAGTTTCATATTGAGCAATTTTGAACTTGGATACGGATTGCTCAGTTGTAAGCTGTGCAATCCTGGAGTCTAGACAGTTGATTTGAGTTGAGCAATCTTGAAATTCGGATTGCTCAGTTTTGAGCTGAGCAATCTTGAAAATCGGATACGGATTGCTCAGTTGTAAGCTGTGCAACCTTAAAAACTGAATGACTTAAAGAGGCTCAGAAATCTCTTTTTATCAAGATTGCTCACTTCTAGGCTGAGCTATAAAAATATTCGGATTGCTCATGAAAACTGAGCAATCTTGAAGTTAGCAAACTTCGTCTTCTCACTCAAACTGCTCAGTTTATGATGAGCAATCCATTTCCATTCAAATTTCTCACGTCTAGGCTGAGCAATCTCGAGAACTGCTCAGCGTCCACATTCGACTAGGCTAAGCTGAGTAATCTTCTTCGCTATTTCCAGATTGCTCAGTCTTCGATGAGCAATCCCTTTCCATTCAAATTGCTCACTAGGCTGAGCAATCCTGGAAGGAAAAAAAGCACTACCATATTGCTCAGTTTAAACCTGAGTAATCCAAAAATCTCACCTGATCACCGGACTCATAAAATCGGGATTGAGTGCGTATAGGTGTGAAATGCAAGAGTACATGAATTGTTTCAGATGAAGTGGTAGCACTTGTGATGGCCACGATAGTAGATGCGATGGGGAGTCTCTGCAAAAAAAAAACCTTTGTTTGGCTGAGAGGAGGATTGCTCAGTTTTAAAGCTGAGCAATCTCATCCAAATTGCTTAGCTTCAAGACTGGACCTCCCAATTGCTGGGAAGCGCTTATTAGTCACTTTCAAGGCTGAGCAGTCTCATCTCTGAGCTTCAAAACTGGTCTATCCTCCCTCAACTGTTGCTCAGTGAGTTTTAGGCTGAGCAATCTCATACCTGAGCAATCTCAAATCCGCATTGCTTCTCTTAACACTGTGCAACATTGAAGGCTGAGAGAAGTCAAGGCTGAGCAACTTCTCAAGGCTGAGCAACATTCAGAAGCTGAGCAACCCCTCAAGGCTGAGCAACTTCTCAAGGCTGAGCAACCCTCAGAGGCTGAGCAATCCTCAGAAGCTGAGCAACCCTCAAAGCTGAGCAAGACTCAAGGCTGAGCAATAATGTACCTAATCATCTCCAACATTGGTCGATATCTGTCGACGGGGAGTACCGGGCAACGGCTCCGTTGAGCTCTGAACACGAATCCCGAAGTTTCGACGGACTGCTGGAGGACCGTCTCGTTGCTCTCATTCAGGCTCATGGTTACTGTCGTCGTCGTCCCGCCTCCTCCTCCACACAAGGGACGGCCTTTTTTGCCGACGGCCGAGTGGGCGAGAATCGTCAGTTGGATATTGGTACTGCACGTCGGAATGCATCTGGAAGAAATGAAAAATGGTGGCCTAACTTTTGCGGGGGTTTTCTAGGCCATCTCAGTGGAAACTGACAATTTTAAAGACGCCAGGCTCCATGACCTAGTTTTTTAATGATTTTGGGATTCTAGTCCATCTTTCTCCAGTGGCCTCAAAATCTTCGCTATTTGGTTTTCTAGGTCAGCGCCTAAGAATTGGTCGCCTAACTTTCGGGTTAGAGGTTTTCTAGGCCACCGGAAAAAATTCGATTGAAAATGGCAATTTTGAAGGCGCTAGACTCAATTTTATGTCCATAGCATAGTTTCGACGATTTTGGGATTCTAGGCCAATTCTCGCATTTCAGTGGCCTTGAAAAGTTTCCTTTTTTGTTTTCTAGGTCATTTTTGAAATTGGTGGCCTAACTTTCTCAACAATTCGATTTTCTAGGCCACGTGTCAATTTTTTTCGTAAATTCACTTATTGCAGTTTCTAGGCCATTTTTCACACTGGTGGCCTAGTTTTTGAAAAATTTGAAAATTCTAGGTCACCACCTCAAAATTTGAATTTCTTTAAAATTGCATATTTTTGGAATTCTAGGCCATTTTCCCTGATGATGGCCTAGCTTTTTTAGTTTGCGATTTTCTCATCCCCGGGATAGTTTTTGGCGGGAAATTCGAATTTTCAAGTTTCGAGGATCGAAAACCTACGGAATCACGAATTTCGAGTCGATGACCACCGTCGGCAGTTCGGCGGGTCCCTTATTGCCGGCGGGGGCGAACGCGTTCGACGCGCCAACTTTGACACCGTTCAACGAGACGGCCGCCGAGTAAAACGAGTCGGATTTTAGGCTATCGGCACGGAATTTGTCAATTTCCACAGCAAGAAATGAGACTTGCGAGTTGGGATCGCCGACGGATATGGCGCCTTGGAGCATCGGAGGAGGCACGTCTTGGTAGATGGTGCGGCTTCTGGAATTTTTTTTTTTAATTTGAAAAATTTTTTTTTCGTGAAATTTGATGTTTTTCCAATGTTTAATGGGTTCTGGAAAATTTTAAAAGACTTCGGAAATTTGAAAAAAAAATTTTTTTTTTTTTAATTTTTTTGACTCAAAATTTTTTTCCAAAATTTAGTAAAATTTCAAATTTCTGTGCATTTTGGCGTACAATTTGATGTTTCACCGATGTTCAATGGATTCTGGGAGATTTTAAAAATTTTGAAAAAAAAAATTTTTTGAAATTTTTTTTTCGAAATTTTAAAAATTTCCATTATCAATTATTATCAATAGAGCCCACTTTCTCACCTCAACATTCGAACCCATTTCAAAAATGTGGTGAGCGGTCGGAAGCACAGGAAGACGGGTGCGGAGGACGAGGCGAACGACGACTGCAGATACAAGCATCCATCAGTCGAGAAGACGGACTCGTCGAGCCAAAACATGGTGCACGTGCTCAGATCCATGTGTTGTCGGAGTTTCGAGTTCTGAAAAAGAAAATTGCAAAAAAAATCCAAAAAAATCCATCAAAAACGAGCCATTTTGGCCAATTTTGAGACAGATGGCCTAGAAATCCAAAAGTTGAAAAAGTTAGGCCACCAAATCGAAATTTCAGCTAGATAGACTTTCTGGCGGCCTAGAAACTCCCAAAAAAGTTCGGTCATTTCCAAAAAAAAATTGAGAAAAATCCATCAAAAATGGGCAATTATGAGCCACTTTGAATCAGATGGCCTAGAATCCCAAAAATTTGAAAAAGTTAAGCCACCAATTCGAGTTTCAGTTAGATGGACTTTCTGGTGGCCTAGAAACTTCGAAAAAAGTTCGGCCATTTCAAAAAAATAGAGGAAAAGTCCATCAAAAATGAGCCATTTTGGCCAATTTCGGGTTAGATGGCCTAGAAACCCAAAAATTGAAAAAACTAGACCACCAACTCCATTTTTCGTTAGTAACCGTTCTGATGGTTATAATGGCCTAGGAACTCCTAAAAAAGTTCGGCCATTTTCAAGAAAAATTGCAAAAAATCCATCAAAACTGAGCCATTTTGGCCATTTTTGAGTCAGATGGCCTAGGGACCCAAAAGTTGAAAAAGTTAGGCCACCAACTCCATTTTTCGTTAATAATCTTTCTGATGGTCCAGATGGCCTAGAAACCCCCCGAAATCGAAAACCTAGGCCACGCAACAAAAACCCTTCAAACTGACTCATTTTTCTTCATTTTTCCTTCATTTTTTTTGGATTTTTTTGAAATTTTTTCGGTGGCCTAGAAATCCAAATAGTGCAAAACATCGGCCACCACCTAGTAGGGTACCTACCATCGAGTCAAAAACCGATAGCTGCGATGAGCCGCCTGGGACGTCCGACAGTGTCAGCCAGCACTCTTTCCATTGTTTCTCTTCTCGAGCTGAAAACGAAAATTTTGAAATTTGGAATTTGAAATTTTGTCCGGCAGAGCGAATTTGCTTCTGTTGGGGGATTATCAATGGAGCGCAATTCCACTCACATTTCCTCAGGGCTACTGTAGTGGCTACCGTAGTACTGCTGCTACTGTTGCTGGTGGTCTCGGACAGCTCGTTGATGTCCTCGTAGTGGAATCGATCGATCTGGAATGGGGCAATTCGAAAAAAATACAAAAATTCAAAAAAAAATTCAAAAAAAAAATTGGAAAAAAATTCAAAAAATTTCGAAAAAATTTTTCTGAAATTTTCAATAACAAATTTTTTTGGAAAATTTTCTGTCCGAAACTTATCAATTTTCAGAGATTTTTGAGTCGAAAGTAGGAAAACTCGCAAAAAAAAAAATTCAAAAAAAAATTTTTTTTGAAAATTTTTTTTTCACAAAATTTTTCAATTTTGGGAGATTTTTGCTTCAAATACGAAACTTTTTCGAACAAGATTTTGAGATCAGAATTTTGTCAGATTTTTGTTTATTTTTGCTTCTAAATGCTCAATTCCAAGGGATTCTCTGATTTTCAGAGTCCAAAAAAAACATGAAAAAAACTTTTTTTTCAAATTTTGCTTATTTTTGCTCCAAAAATCGTCGAATTTGGCTAAATTTTCCAGTTTTTCTGCCAATTTTTCCCTTTATTACCAAGTGCTCCGGAACGCCCGTCGATATAGTGTTCGCTGGCGACGGCATCGCCGTCGACGTCGACCGGACGGTGTTGGCTCCAGATGACGGCGTCAGGAACGACGAATTGTTGGCCGACGATGGGGAGGCGAGAGCCGTGTCGATGGAGGCGCCACGAAATAGGCGACGCGTTTTCTGCAAATGGCGAAAATTTGGGTTTTCGAAACAGATAATAGTGTGTAGTGTAGGATTAAAGACTTTTGAATTTCCCGCCAAAAAAAACCAACTTTTTGAGATTTTTCAAACCTTCCTGGATGATCTACATGAACTTTGGACAGAAAACCGGAAACTTAAATTTTCAAGTTGAAAAAAAAAGTTCAAAATCTGCAACAACTTTCTCGCTTACTTCCTCCTCAACTGCTAGTTGAATCTGAAGATTATAAATTTTCACTCGAAAAATTTTCAAATTTCCAAATTTCCCGCCAAAAAGTTCCCTAATTAATTGAGAATTTTTTCAACTTCACCGTATGACCTGTGTTTAAAGCCTTCAAGATGTCTCTAATCTCTCTCCAAAGAAAAATTCTCACCACTATTATCTGTTCCGACGATACAAAATTTCTCATCGTATTATCGAAACAGATAATAGTGTGTGATTTCTGGAGAGGATTAGAGACATCTGAAGGCTTCAAAGACAGGTTATACGGAGAAGTTGAAAAATCTCAAAAAATTGGGGAACTTTTTGGCGGGAAATTTGAGAATTTGAAAATTTTTCGAGTGAAAATTTATGATCTTCAGGTTCACCTAGTAGTTGAGTATATGCAAGCGAGAACATTTTTAGAGATACCAAATTTCTCAGAAAAAAAAAGTTGCAAAAATCTAAAATCTGAAAATAGAAAAAACTGCACTCCATTCTTTTTCTCACAGTGAGAACCCGGAAATCGGAAAAAATATGCAAAAAAAGGAAAAAAAATTGTAGGCTTTCTAGAACTACATAAATTTTGGGATTCGGAACAAGAAAAATGTATACATTTTCAACCAAAAATTTGAGCGAGAAAAAAGAAAAAAAGAGAGAAAAAAAAAGTGGAAAATTCAAAATTTGCGATTCTCAAAATTTGACCTAGTGACCTAGATTTCAGCTTTCTAGGTCAATGGGTTACATTTTTTATTTCTTTTTTTTCGATATTTTGGTCAACTGATTTTTGATCTACCCATGACTGATTTTGGCGCGAAAAAAAGGGGAAAACTTTGAAGTACAGAATTTTTCGATCTACTCGATCAAATAAGGCATCTTTGATCTACCAGGTGTCGACTTTTGGGGGCGGGAAAAGTGGGAATTTCAGTTTTTCTATTTCTGATCTACCGGACTAATTTCAAGGCGGGAACTCCAATTTCGAGGCAAAAAAGGCATATTTCTCAGATGGAGAAAACAACCCATCCGAGAAATAAAAATAAAAAAGAACCGAAATTTTCCGAATCGCCACCAAAATGAATGAGAAACGGCAATAAGAAAATGTCAAGGAGGGGGGCCTCTCCGCCTCCACAATTTCCTCTGTGGGCGGGTCGTTTTTTTTGTTCGTTTGGAAGCAAAAAGAAAAGAGATGAGCAATATTCAGGAGGGGCTTAGAAGATTGGAATCTGAAAATCGCAAATTCGCTCTAGTAACAACTTTTCTTATTTTGTCTGTATCTCGACAGCCAGTAGATCAATTTTGATGAAAACTATACAGATGAATAGGAAATTTTTGGTAGATCATTTTGAATTTTTAAATTCTCAAGAATCTCGATTTTCAAAAAAAAAAAGTTGCAAGTTCGCCCCATTGCCAACTTTCCTTATTTCCGCTGTATCTCGACAGCCAGTAGATCAAATTAGATGAAAACTATACCGATGGATAGGAAATTTTTCGGAGATAACTTTTAGGGCTTTGAAACCTTCAAAAATCTCAAGTTTCAGAAGAAGTGTTGCAAGTTCGCTCCATTGCCAACTTTTCTTATTTCTGCTGTATCTCAAGAACCATCGGATTGTTTCGAGCAAAAACTATACTGATGAATAGGAAATTTTTGGTAGGTAATTTTTGAACTTTGAAATTCTCAAAAACCCAGAAAAAAAATTTTGAATTTTCGATAAATCTCAAATTTTTCCGAGTATTTCAAAAAATTCTAATGAAATCCAGAAGTTTCTATACCAGAAAAGGGATTCTATAGAAACTCGAATAAACTCCTAATAGACGAGGTTTCCAGGAAAATTGGAAAAGCACTTTTTCTCATTTTTTTTTCGCGCCAAAAAATTTTGATTAATTTTTTTTCTCGTCTTCATCAAAAAGTCACAACTCACAAGACACACACACCCGGTTGACCAGTGAAACAGGTGAAACTTATTCGAATGGAAAAAAAAATGGAAAAATTCTAGAGAAAAATGAGAAATTCTGAAAATCTGAAAACTGATGTTTCATTGGCAGACTAATCAACTGGAATCAGTGAAAAAAAAACGGCTGAAAATTGAGCATTCGCGCTCCATTGAGCATGAAGAATGATGGTGTTTGGAAAGTGCGCTCCGTTGAGAATTTCAGATAGTTTTGGGAATTTTGAAGATTTAATGACCGTTGGAGGGTTGAGAATTATGAGTTTTTGGGGTTTTCGATGGATTCTGGAACTTGGATTTTTCTAGACTGGCCAAAGGGGCCAAAAAGGCCAAAATTTTAAGGACGACTCAATTTTGTGATTTTGAAGTTTCCGAGACTCCAGAAGATTCTAGACCTCTGACGATGTTGATGGATCCAAAAAATCTAAATTTCTCGAATTTCAGTGGATCCATAATCCTTGACGTCTTCTTTTCGGAAGTCGGAGAAATTCTTGGGCCATGAATCTCGCCGATCGATTCAAACCCCGAAAATTTCTTCGAATCTCAAAAAGAAGACGTCAAGGATTCTGAATCCACCGAAATTCGAAAAATTTGGATTTTCTCATCCGTCACCCTCGTCAGGGATCTAGAATTTTCTGAAGTCTAGAAAACTTTGGAATCACAAAATTGAGTCGCCGTTGAGAAACTTTGGGTCTTCAGATGTCTAGAAAAATCAAAAATCTCGAAACCTATCGAAAAATCTTGAAATTTCATCATCCTCAACCCCCCAACGGTCATAAAATCTTCAAAGATCCCAAAACCCTCTAAACATTCTCAACGGAGCGCAAATGCTTCATTTCTGATCGTTTTTGCTGGGGATTTTTCAGTAGAGCGCACTTGAAACTTGGAAACTTACACTTTTCAAAAATCCCAAACTGAACGTTCTATTCTGAAGTTCTAGTCGAGTGTGTCGCATATTTCCGGTATGCAAATACGCTCTAATGATAATCTAGTTCAACAGAGCGCAATTTCACCAGAAGTAGATCGGAATAGTCGACTAAACGAATGAAAAAAAGGGTAAGAGAAAAAAATTTTCGAAAAAAAAAACGAGAAAAAAAAATTAAAAATGACAGAGAGAGAGAGAGAGAGAGCAAGATGTCACTTTCCTTTTCGAGATGCATGTCTTCTTATGCTCATTTTTTAATTTCAACCTTTTTACACATTGCTCATTGTTATTCATGATTCTTGAAAAAAAAAATTTGAAAAAAATTTTTTTTTCGGAAATTTTTTTTTCGATTTTTTTTTGGAAAACTTTTTTGGATAAATTTTTGTTCGAAAAAATTTTTTCGAAAAAAATTTATCTGAAAAAATTTTCGAAGATTTTTTTTTTTTTGAAAAGACACACTGATCATCCCCAAGATTTCAGATGTTCAAATTTCAAAAACCATAGTTTTTTTTGTAGTTTGTAGTCTGTCTCTCACCTCTTTCCTCTCCCTCATCACATCGTCATACTGACTGCTGCTCATCGACGGACTCATCGACACTTCCGAGATTTTCGCATTGCAATGCGGCCATCGAATTTCGGTCGTCGCCGACCGCGACGACCCCTTCCGTTGATGACGAACACACACAGCGTGCGTCAGTCGGACACCTCCCGATATCGCCCGGTCGCAGTATCTGCAAGTGCGCTCCATTGATAACTTTTACTTCCTCTCTCTGTATCTCAAAAACCAGTGAAGGGATTTGGATGAAAGATGTCTAGATCGCTTTGAAATGATTTTTAGAGTTTTTTTGCATTTTGAAATTCTCAAAAATCTCGATTTTCAAAAATTTTGAAAATTCGCTCTATTGATAATTTTTATTGTTTTGACTGTATCTCAAAAACCAGTGAAGGGATTCGAATGAAACCTGTCTAGATCGATTTGAAATTACTTTTATAGCATATTTGCATTTTGAAATTCTTGAAAATCTCGATTTTCAAAAATGTCGTAAATTCGCTCTATTGATAATTTTTACGTATCTCAACAACTAATGAACAAATTTCGATGAAAATTATAGAGTTCATTAGGAAATCGTTTGGAGATGTTTTCAGAGTTTTGAAAACTCAAAAATGTCGAATTTTGAAAAAAAAATGCAAATTTGCTCCATTGTCACTTTTCTTCCTCTCTCGGTATCTCGAGAACCAGCGGACCAATTTCGATGAAAATTATATAGATCGACACCAAATTCTTTGCGTATTATTTCTGGACAAAATTTCCGAAGAAAAATTGGTTTTGCAAATTCGCTCTATTGATAATTTGTTCGTATCTCAGGAACCAATGGACCGAATTGAATGAAAGTTGTACAGCTTGACTTGAAATTTCTCGTAGATCAATCTAAGCTTTAAAATTTTGAAAATCGTCCGAAAATTGCAAACTCGCTCCATTGACAATTTCCCTCAATTTTCACTTATGTTTAGCGCCAATCATCAGAAAAGTTTCAGACCCATTTTCAGTCGTTTTTCTTCAGATTTTCCCGCCAATCACCTCGCCAACACATGTCCAATCGTGGGAAACGGTCTGCCGGCCAGAGTGAATCCTCGCGACGGTGATCCGACGATCAGAAACTTCTCCACAAGATCGAATTGCGTTTTCACGAGCAACGCGTAGGTGTCCGTCCCCTTGGAGGACCGTCTCAAGAGAAACGTCCCAATCGGATTGTACTGTACCATATCCGTGGATACGGTATCGTAGAAGTACGGTAGGTCGGTCAAATCGTCGACGTCGCAAATCTGAAACAGAGAGAAATTTCGGGTGAAAACGGTCCATTTTGAGTGAAAATAGGGTCATTTTTGAAAATTTCGGGAAAAAAAATTTCTGAAAAAAAAATTTTCTGAAAATTTTTTTATGAACAAAAATCACTCAAACACAAAAAACTTGGCTGAAAACGGTTTATTTTTGGAAATTTTCAGAAAAAAATTTTTCATAATTTTTTTTTCAAAAATTTTTTTTCCGAACAAAAATCACTCAAAATCTAAAAAATTTCAATTTGAAACTTGAAATTTCAAATTTCCCGCCAAAAATTGAAAAATTGAAAAAAAACTCGAAAACTTTGATCCTGGCCTAGAACCCCAAATGACTCAAAAACTAGGCCAAAATCCAGTGTTCAGCGTTCAGGGTCCAAAATGGCTTAGAAATCTACCAGATCAATTTCTAGGCCACAAAAACTCTTCCGGTGGCCTAGAAAACCCTAGAAATCCAAAACTAGGCCATCAAAAAAAATTTCAAAATTTTTCGTAAAATGGCTCATTTTCGCTCAAATTTTTCGATTTTGGCGCCAAAAATTTGAATTTTTCATAGAACTTTTTGACCTACCAACGGTTCCAAATGCGACTTCAATATAATTCCAACAGTCCCGTTTGTCTCATTCCGTCCCAACATCCATCCCGGCTCGTCCGTCTCACAAACCGTCAAAACGTCTCCAATTTCCGCCGTCATTTCGTCGACGACGCGCGCGTCGAAACTCCGCAAGCACAGATATTTGGCCTCGTTGAATTCCTGCGAAAGGAAAGTACGCTCTATTGATAACATTTGAAAAAAAAGTGAAAATTTTGAAAAAAATCGATCGAAAACGCGCTCCATTGAACCAAGTTATGATTGGAAATTGGAGAGGCTGCGATTTGAAGAAGAATTGAGACAAAAAAAAGTGGAGAAATTTGAATTTCCCGCCAAAAACTAGCCAAGAAACATTTTGCAGAAAATGGCCTAGAAATCCGAAATTCTCAAAAAACTAGGCCACAAATATGAAAAATGGCCTAGAAATTGCTAGTATGAATTTCTAGGCCACTAAAATGTGAATTTCAGTTGGATTGCCTAGAAATGACCCAGTGGCCTAGAAACCCAATTTAGTGGAAAACTAGGCCACCAATGTGAAAAATGGCCTAGAAATTTCCAGTTCGGATTTCTAGGCCATCAAAATGTGAATTTCAGTTTGATGGCCTAGAAACCCAAATTTCCCAAAAACTAGGCCAAAAATGTAAAAAATGGCCTAGAAATCCACCAACAAACATTGCAGTTGTGCAAACGCGCACCATGGCCAATTTTTCAAAATTTCAAAATTTGAATTCCCGCCAGACCGCCGCCACATTTTCTCAACAGAGCGCACTTACCCCATTCAACGGCTGGATTCCGCCTTTTCGAATGGGAAAAAGTGCCGGCTTGTAGGCCTCCACAATTCCGCTCAACGCCTCGTATCGTTTTCCCTCGAAAAAGTAGGCGTGGTGAGGTGTGGAGGTGGTGAGTTGGCGAATTCTACAAAAAAAAAAATGATGGCCGAACTTTTTTTTCGGTGGCCTAGGATTTTCTAGGCCACAAAAACTAACGGAACATGTTTCGGGAATCCGTCTTGATCTAAAATCGACAAATAGAAGCGCGTGGGGGCGGTTTGACGGATGAGGAAGGCCCCGGGTGTGGTTCCCTGAAAATGGAAGAGTTTTGGGTTTCTAGGCCATGGCCGTTTTTCTAGGCCACCAAGGTTGATGATGGCCTAGAAACTCATCGGGTGGATTTCTAGGTCATT
This sequence comes from Caenorhabditis sp. 40 LS-2015, assembly GCA_900536305.3. Lineage (NCBI taxonomy): Eukaryota > Metazoa > Nematoda > Chromadorea > Rhabditida > Rhabditidae > Caenorhabditis > Caenorhabditis tribulationis. Next base: position 29,021 of record LR545992.1, on the reverse strand, counting down.
TTCCATTTTGCTGGCCTAGTTTTCCTGAAATTTGGGTTTCTAGGCCACCAGATGAATTTTCGGTTTTTTTAGATTGGTGGCCTAGTTTTTTCGAAATTTGGATTTCTAGGCCACCGTGCTAAAATTGATTTTTGAAGGCCTAGAAACTCAAATGGACGAATTTCTAGGCCATTTCTCCCATTGGTGGCCTAATTTTCTCGAAAGTTGGATTTCTAGGCCATGAACGATTTTGATGAATTTTCAACTTTTCCCGGTCAATTTTTGGCGGGAAATTTGAATTTTTAAGTTTTACGTCTTGATTTTGAGGTTTTCAGCTAGTTTTCAGCCAGTCGAAAATGTTTCTGGCCAACAAAAAAAAATTTTTTTTACACCAAACCTGAAGCAAATGATTGGCGTCGTGTTCGCTCAATTCCCCATGGTACCACACATCTTTCGCGGTAATGTCGGCTGGTGGGGCTCGGGTGTCGTGAGTCTGAAATAGCGGAAGAAAATTCCAAAAATTTTCAAAAAAAAACTTTTTGAATTTTTTTTGTTTTTTCTCAAGTTTTTAAGCTTGAAAAACTCAACTTTCAGCGAAAAAAATTGTCAAAAAATTCGAAAATTTCAGTTTTTTAATTGAAAATCTCACTTTGGAAAACGCCGGCACGCTATCACCGCCGCCGCTTGTGTTCGATGTGCTGTTCTCGTTTGAGTGCATGGCTTATTGCACATTTGCACCTGAAAAAATAAAAAAAAAACTGAACATTTGATCTAGACCCAAAAAAAAACGAAAAAAAAACCGACGAAAAATGAGTTTGAAAATTCGAAAAACTGCCGGAAAAGGAGGTGTGTGCAGTTTTGCGTGCGCGTGTTTGCACACAAAAGGAGCGCGAAATTGGCGGGAATTTGAATAATCTTCACTGAACGACAAGATTTTCGCTCGATTTCCGGCAGTTTTCAGTGTAAAAACTTTAGTTTTTTCGATGTAAAACGGCTAAAATGTTGAAAACGATAATAAAATGTGTGTTAGCGAGAGGAGAAAGGCCTCTCTACATATTATTACACCCCCACACACACACAGAGAGAATCTTCCCTCTTCTTCTTCTTTTAACACACAATACACAGAGAGAAAAGAGAAACAGATCACTTTCTTTTGTTGTGTCTGCGTCTCTCCGGCGATCACTTGTTCTCTCGATGTCTCTCTCTGTCTGCGTCTCCTCGATTTTCGCACTCTCTCGCCGCCTGATTTTCAACATGTTCCTGGCGCCCAGCAGAGCACCGGAAGTGAGCTGAAGGGGACCCCGGGATAATGGAAAAAAATTTTAGTAGAGAGAGAGTGTGAGATTTGAAGAGAGGCAGAGAAAAAAAATTCTTTTTTAACATTTCCAAAAAAGTCGAAAATAGGATGGTCATGTGGACAGGGATGATATAATAACATGTGATAATTCGTGAAAAAAATGTTGCAATTTTTCTTTCAGATTTCTCCAAGGAAATGCGCTCTGTTGTGAAAAAATACAATGCAAATTGTCAATGGAGCGAGTTTGAGAGGAAACTTTGAGAAAATTTTTAATAAACTTTCACTCTTTTTTCGATAATTAAATATACCAATAAACAATTATAGTTCCTCTATTGCTGTTTTTGTTTTCCTTTGCTGCATTCGAGCGATAATTGAGGCGGGAAATGTGAAATGTGAAATTTTCAATTTTTGTTTGAAGTTTTAGCTTTTAGGAAATATCAAAATAGTTAATAATTTATTTCTCAACAACAACGACTCTCCGTATAACTCGCTCCAAGCTCCGCCCCTTTTTGCAACCCTGGCAAGCCAACTTTGCAATGTTGCCGCACACTTTTCAAAATCCGCTGAAAATTAGCGGTTTCTGACGATTTTTTTCCGAAGGAGAAACAAAGTATCTCTCCATTCATGGGTCAGAAAAAAAATTTCGAAAAATAGTTTTTTCTTTTTTTTTGAAAAAAATTTTTCTCGATGAAACTTGAATTTTCAGCAAAAGAAGACATTATTTTTTTCGGAACTCCAAAAAAATACCAAATTCTTACTAGTTTTCAATGATGTTCAGCTGATTTCAACTTGCGTGCGCCAACATTGCAAAATCGACGCGCGGGGCGGAGCTTAGAGCGTGATGTGCGGAGTATCGTTGTTTTTTAGCTTCAATCTAAAAAAAACAACCAATATTAGATAACAAATTTATGATTTATTCAAAACTTGGGCGCTAATAATGTGTTTAAAACACTGAAATCTAATTTTTATTTTTCAAAAAATTTCGAATTTTTGAAAGAGAAAAAAACCCAAAAAATCTATATAAACCCGAAACACTTTTTCTACCCTTTTGCTCTAAAACAAAGAAACAAGAGGGGGGAGCTCCCCCCTCTTTGTCCTTCCCCAATAAAAGTCAAAACTTTTCTGGTCATCCCTCCTCTCAAAAAAAAGCATCTCTGTGTCTCTCCTAAAAATCTGTTTCTCTAGTCCCACCACCCAAAAAAGAGGTCCTGAAAAGTTGAGTGTCCCAAAAAAAAAGCAGTTGCCCTTTTCTTTTTAATTTTTCTTTTGTTTTGCTTGGCAGCCAGAAAAAATATACAAAAAAGGAAAATGTCAAAATCTTTCAGAATCCATGAAAATCTAAAACTTCTGAAAAATACTTTTAGCTCCAAAAACTCAAGAAACAATTTTTGCGGGTTGGGATCTCATTATTCAGATTCAGCAGATCAAGACGGTCAAAATGAGTATAAACACGACTAGATTCTGAAATTTTTCGATTTTTCTAAACTGTTCGTGTCGAGACCCAAAAAATTAAAAGTTTCAGAATGTGGTCATGTTTATACTCATTCAAACCGGCTTAAAGCGCTGAATTCAAATTTCTAAATTGTGGAATTCTTGAATCAAAACTGAGAAAGTTACATCAAATTTTAAGTATTTTCAGCAAAAATGCAGAATCAGCGTGCGAGGGTTGCCAAAAGGGGCGTGGCGTTTGTAATCTGGAAAGTTCAAAGAACCCAATTAAATTGAAAAATACATTTTTTAATGAACTTTTCAAAATCAAAAAATTTTTCCCTAGATTTTCAAAATCTCCTCCTTTTTCTCCAAGTCAAAAAATTGGTTTCGATGGAAAAATCTCATACATAATGGATGTACTTCTTTGCATTTTTTTTGCACGGAAAAAGTTGCCAACTTTTTTCCCTTTTTGAGAAAGAAAATGGGAAAAGTTAATTTACTTCTGAATTGCTAATACATAAGTCAGGTGAAAGGAAAGAAAAAATTTGCTTGATTTTTTATTCCATTTTCTCACATACATGTATATTCATCTGGATTTGCATGTGTTTTAGTGTTGGCAAAGAAAAAGTTGGTTGAAATTTTCAGAATTCTCAGAATTTTTAAATTCTCAATTTCTCAGATTCACAGAATTCTCAGAATTCTCGAAATCTCAGAATTTTTGGATTCTCAAATTCTCAGCACTCTGCAATTCTGATATTTTCAAACTTCTGAGAATTCTGAGAATCCGAGATTCTGAAAATCCAAAAATTCTAATAATCTGACAATCCTGAGCTTCTGGGATTCTAAGAATTCTGAAAATCTCAGATTCTAAGATTCTCAGAATCTCAGAATATTGAATCTCACGAGTCATCCAGTTTTGAACTTTTATGATCTCAAAGTTCTCTTAATTTCTGGTCTTCTGTGATTGTCAGATTCCAAATTTCAATCCACGAGTTGTCCGCACTCCCGGGAGATTCATTAGCCTGTCTAGACAGCTCTAATTATTGAATTAGGTAGTCATAAGACTATTACTACTCGTGGTATAGTCACACTTTTCGGGTTTTGTTTAAAACCTCAGAACTCGTATAAAATTGTTTCACCAGATCCACCCCTCACCTTTCAAGTGTTATAACACAAAAACCAAAAATGCTATCAAAAAATTATCAATTCCAAAATGTTCAAAATCAAATTCTACACATTTTATCAGTTGCATACTTTTCTCTAGCTCTTCTGGTTCTCGAGATATACTCATTTTATGCAGGAAAGTTAGAGACGCAGAGAAACGATGCGCCCTGCGTCTCTCCCCCTTCCCGCGCTCTCTCACCGACTTGCGCCGCTTTTCACGGGGGGAGGCCAGCTTTGAACGGTTATATCTCGAGAACCAGAAGTGATATTTAAAAACTGTTAACTGCAAAAATGTGTGGAATATTAAGCTGAACATTTTTGCAGTTGACAACTTTTAAAAATCTCCTTTGGCTCTCGAGATACACACTTTCAAAGTAAAAACTGATGTCTTTGACACTATTTGGCTTGCATCTCAAAAACCAAAAGAGCTTTTAAAAAGTTGTCAACTACAAACTTTTTTAAAATCAAATTTCAAATATTTTTGCAGTTGACAACTTTTTGTTTGCTTTTTTGGTTCTCGAGATATACCAGTTTTCATGATGGAGGCGAGAGACGCAGAGAAACCAGAATCACTTGATTTCTCTGCGTCTCTTATCCGTTTTCAAACATTGCCAATTTTTGCACCAAGACCAAAGGTTTTTCTTGATCTAGTTCTTCTTTGATCTACCCAAAAATAGTCCATTTCTAAGTTTCTCCCCGAGATTTTCTTTCCATTTTCTGCCCTCTCTCACCCTCACATTCAATTCCATAATAAAATGAGATTTTTCTCCTTTTTCTGTGAGCTTTTCATATTAGGTTCCTTGATTATATAAAACTTTTCTTTTCTCCTTTTCTACTCTCAGATTTTTTAAGTCAAAAGTGCAGAAATTTTTCTCTATTTTTGGACTCTCTTCCTGGATTCCAGAAGATTCTGAGATTCTCACAATGTGTCGTGAGAATCCATGTGGCTCCTATTGAGAAGGTTTGATGGAGAGATTTTGGGATTCTGGAGATAGAAGCATTGAAAATTTAGAAAAAAAGAATTCAAAATTTTCAAAAAATTTTTTTGAATGTTGCTGATTCTTCGAATGTTGTTGTTCAGAATCTCTAATTTTCGTATCACGAAGATTTTTTTAGAATTTTTTGTATGCTTCAAAAAATCTTTAAATTTTTTGAAATTACTTGAAAAATTGCTTTTTCAAAAGTTTTTGCTCAGAATCTCTTTTTTCCCCAATTTTTGAAATTCCGCGCCAAAACTGATTTCGCGCGCTTTTCAACCCTGGTAGATCAAATTGAATCTAAAAACTGAAGAGTCTGTTTTTTGATCTACCGCCAAAAATTGAGATAGAGCGATGTCAGTCGCCAAAATGTTGTAATTTTTTGAATCTTATTTTTTCAAATTTTTAGAGTTTTTGGAGAGTCCCCTTCTATCCCAAGTATTTTCCCATCTTCTATTAGCGAGTCTTCGAAAATTCCAATACCCTGAGCACGGTCTCCAAAATCCGAAAATCACTCCATCAAATCCGCTTACGTTCTCACCAAATTCCACCTGCCACTCTCTCTCTCCCACACTCCTACGTCCATTTTTGAATATTCAATCTATTTTTAATAATTTTGGGTCTAAAAATGTATGTAAGATTCTAAATCTGAACTTGGATCCAGCTTTTGACGTCTTCTGATTACGTAAAATGACGAATTAGGACTTTTCTATGCGTCTCTCACCTTTGAACCGCTATATCTCAAAAACTAACAAAGCTAGTGAACAGTTGTCAACTACAATGTTGTTTGAAATCAAATTTTACACACTTTTGTAGTTAGCAACTTTTATATAGCTCTCTTAGTTTCTGAGATATACTAGAAAATGAGCGCGCGCGCTTTTTGAAAATCACAATCAAGTTAGTTATGTCGCGTTGAAAATTGGTACTCAAATTTACTAAGTTTTGATGTCGCGTGACTATACGCGACGTAACTCACTTCACAGCAATTTTCAAAAGAAGTTGTCAACTACAAAAATGAACATCTAGATTTGCCTAATGCACCCACAAAATTTCAGAATATTCGAGTGATTGGAACATACTTTTTCAAGTGCTCAAAGTTGACCATTTTTGCACTGAAAATCACCGAAAAAATCGAAAACTTTTGGCCAACACTGTAAATCTGGTTTTATATGAAAATCACTTTCGTTTGATTAGTTTTGACTGACCAGGGAGATAATCCCGACGGAGATTAGCTTGCTCATTCTGTCTTGAGGAACAAAATGAGCATGTGCTATTTTCAGAGTCCCTCAGATCGTTTAAATTTTCAAATTTCCAATTCTACATTGTTTTTTCTTGTTCAGAATCCCTCTTACGTCTTCTGAATTCCTGACGACGTCATTAAAATTCAAGGGGACCGCCCCGTATATATTTCGAAACTAGTAGTAGTAGTGGTGTAATTGCTCTCTTCTTTCCCCTTTTTTGCTCATTTCATTTATCTCCTCTTCTCTTCTTCTCACGTGAGATGGACGGATGGAAAGAAGAAGTAGAAGAAGTAGAAGAAGAAGCTCATCTGAATTTCCGGGAGATCTCATTTAGATGTCTATGTATGTATAGTCAGAAGACCGAGGACTAGAGATTAGTAGATATGGGCTTTTGTGCTTTGTGCCCATTTAGAACGCTTTTATCTGGAAAGGAAAAAGAGTTAGGGAAAAGTTGTCAACAGCAAAAATATTTAAATTTTGATTTTAAATATTTCACTAGTTGAAAGTTTTTCGATAGCTCTTTTGGTTCTCGAGATACAGGACAAAGAGTATAGCGCGCGCCGCGATACAGTGTGCGGAGGGGAGAGACGCAGAGTCCCTCGTTTCTCTGCGTCTCGCACACCGGGACTTTGAAGGCGTATATCTCGAGAACCAGAAGAGCTAGAAAAAAGTTGTCAACTAATAAAATGTGTAAAATTCAATTTCAAATATTTTTGCAGTTGATAGTTTTTTCATAGCAGTTTCAGTTTTTGAGATACGTCATTTTCAGTCCTTTTTTTTAAATCTAAAATCCTTAACAACGAAAAAACACTCTAAAAAAGAAAAAGTGTTGAAAGGCTGTTGAATAATTCAAACAGTTCCTTCCTGTTTCTCCCTTTTTTTTCTCCGAACAAAAAATGACGAATTTTTTTTTTCGAAAAAAGCAAAAAACTTTTTTGAAATTTTTCCAACAAAGCTTTTGTTCCGGAAGACACAAGCCGGATGTTTTGTGTGCTAAGAACTTCGTTTTAAGGCTTCAAAATTTTTTTTGGTTTGGTTTGGTTTGGATGCAGAAAAATTGGAAAATTTTCGTAGTGAAGAGTATTTTTTTTGCCAAAAAAATGTTTTTTTTTTTTAATTTTCGGATTCTGAAATTTTTTTGGTATCTTTTTTTATTATCTTTTTTGGTCTCTGAAACTTTCTATAAAACTTTGAACTGTTCGGAAAATTTTCAAATTTCGCGCCATTTTCGAGGTCTTGTGTACTTCTCGTGGACAATCTGTAAGCTATTAGAGTACTCAATGTCTTGGAAAGGCTCTCTAGAATCAGTCAAGCTTCATATTTTCTAAAAAACAAACGATAGATTTGATCTCCAAAAAATTCCCTTTCGATCGTTATAGTTTTCAGAAGATTTTATCCACTTTTGAGTGTTGCTTGCTCTCCAAAGGAGGTCACTTCATTGCAGCCCTTCATAGTCGGTCAAAATTTGAAATTTTTAAAGATTTACCAAAGCTAATTTGATCTGCCTAAAATTTTCTATCGATTGGTATAATTTTCGAAAAATTTGACCTACTAACTGGCGCCCTGTTGGCGTGTTTTTGAGGTGCATGCTCTTCAAAGGAGCTCACTTCATTGTAACCCTTCAGAATCGGTTAAAATTTGAAATTTTCGTAAAATTCAAAAAACAATTAGAACCTTCTTAAAATTTCCTATCGATTGGTGTATAACTCATCGGTTTAGACCAGATTTTCAGATTGAAAACATGGAAAAATCTCAAAATTTTCAAAAAAAATTTCAGGATTTTTCACCTTCTCGGACCTTGTACATGTTCTTTGTAAACAAATTTTCCTTCATCACAACAAAAACGAGTCCCGCAAGTATCCGAATCCAATTTTGGCCAGCACCAAATTTGATTGCTCCCTCCCTCCGCCTCTTGCGCTCAAAGTTTAAGAGTGTTTATATAAATGTATATGTATTAAATCTTGTGCTCCTGAGAGACTAAACTAATCCAGATTTTCCTTCTCCCGCCTTCTTCTTCTTCTTTTTTCCCCACTCAAAAACATATGGAATCAATCCATCCACCCTCACACACACACTAACACTTTATGACTCTTTCCTCTGTCTTTGTTTTTCCCCTTATCTCGTTTTTTTTCTCACTAGCAGAAGACCCACATTTGAGAAAATTGATAGACAGAGATTCTAGACGCTCTTGTTGATGAAGAAAGCATCAAAACAACGGGAGCTTACTTTAACACTTTTGTATGCAAGTGTTCCTTAGTTAATCAAGTATAACTCAAAAACCATACGCGACATCAAAAAATTGCCAACAGCAAAAATGTTTGTCTTAAAATTTCACACATTTTTGCAGTTAACAACTTTTTTATAGCTCCCCTGGTTCTCGAGATATGCCGTTTCAAAGTTAGCTATGGTGCGTAGAGTGCGCGAGAGAGTCCGCGGAGGGGAGAGACGCAGAGCGCATCGCTTCTCTGCGTCTCTCCTCCCAGCTTGAAATGAATATATCTGGAGAACCAGAAGAGCTAGAAAAAAGTTGTCAGCTTGAAAAATGTGTAGAATTTGATTTTAAACATTTTTGAAGTTGACAAAATTTTGCTAGCATTGACGGTTATGGAGATATACAGCTTCAAAAGAGGTTTGTTGCATTTTGGAGGATTAGAGACGCAGAGAAGTGAGAAAGTGTTGATTCTTCTTGATTTTGATGATTTTCCGTGTATTTTTGAAGCTTAAACTCCCTGAAATTCGTCTGAAATTCAGAATCTCCGGAACTCTCAAATTTTTGATCTCCAACTTATCCCATTTTTCTCATCACTTTACGTCTCATGTTTTTTTCGTTTTTCCAGTCCTATAGGTAGAGCTTATCCGAAAGGTTTATTTCATAAAATGTTGTCACTCTTTTTTCCCCTCCTTTTTTTCGGCTGAAAAATCTGCATAATTCCCAACACATGTCCACAAACCGGTCTTACTCCTCTTCTTGTGCAATCACATCATCACTTTTTATTCTGAAACTTTTGCGGTTTTTTGAATTCAGATTTTTCAGATTTTCGAAACGGCACTTCCACCAATTGGCGAATAATTTCAATATGGGCTAAAGCTGAAAATAAGTCATAACTTCCTCAGTTTTTATTGTAGAGTTCTGAAACTTAATTTTTCCGACTCAGCGCGTCAGACCCGTCAAAAAGAGTATAAACATGACCATGTTCTGAAAATTTTTCATTTTTTCGGGTCTCGACACGAAAAGAACAGGAAAATTTTAAATTTTCAGAACCTAGTCGTGTTTATACTCATTTTGACCGTCTTAGCCTGCTGAATTCGAAAATAAGTATTATGTCATTTTCTGGTCAAAAAGGCTCACGTTATAGTCTGAAATCTGAAATCTGTAAATCATGATTTTTCAAAGTTAGGTCATGTTTATACTCATTTTGACCGTCTTGACCTGCTGAATTCGAAAAAATAGATGACAACTTTTGGAAGTAAATTTTAGGGACCTTATTGGTCGAAACGTCTTCTTCGATTTCTTCACGAAGCTCCGCCCTATTTCCAGAAAAGTCACCCTTTTGTGGTGAGAAAAATCTAAACAGTTTTCCTCAATGTTTCTCTCCATCAAAAAAGATGATAAGGCGAGAGAAGAAAATTGTGTTTGAAATTGTTGCGAACTTCAAACTTTCGGGGAAAAAAATCTGATTATGTTTTCTCCCAAATACGAAATTTTCAATTTACCCGCTCTTATCAGTTGGTTCTCTGATTGAAACTAAAACTGCCAGTTTAACTTTTAGAGTGAAATTTCATAAGCAATAGAGGTGATACATAATTCTACTGTTTGCGTGAGAAATTGAAAAATAATAATTTTTTTGTAATTTTCGCGGGTTTTTTTTTTCGAGAAAAATTTGAGTTGTTGTGTTGAAGGCTAAAATTATTTGCGGGCTTTTATGAAACTGGTAGATCAAAAATCCAACTCTTCAGTTTTAAGTTCAATTTGATCTACCTGCGCACAAAAAAGTGCAAGGCGTACTTGCATTCTAAGGCTCCAGAATCCGTCAAAATTGGTATTTTTGAAAAATTCAAAAAATCAAAATAATCTGCTGAAAATTTCGCATCGATTGATATAATTTTCATCTGAATTAGTTAACTGGCTTTTGCGCTGTTGGCGCGTTTTTCAAAAATTCTTCAACTCCTTCCATCTGTCGCTCTGCGAGGCTCCAGAATCCATCGGAATCCAAAATTTTCAAAAGACTTTCATGATCTTCTAAGATTCAAAAAACTTTCATGATCTTCTAAAAATTCACTATTGATTGGTATAATTTTCATGAAACTATGTAAGCTTATTATTTGGCTTTCGATGAGTCAAAAAATAGCTTATTTTTAATTAGGAGGAAACTTCATAACATCCACTTGGTTCCGGTAAACAATTTGAATTGGCTCATTTTCATTATTAATGTCTATTACTATGAGCAAATATAGTAATATTTTTAGACATGTGACAAAATTTGTTTTTTCAAAATTTCAAAAACTCCGAAAAAAAACGATTTTCTTTCAAAAATTTTGGAAAAATTTAGTTGACTCCAAAATCGAAATGCGAATTCCGATAAACTTCAGAATCTGAAGGCTTTCGTAGCTATTTATTCAAATATTGAAACTTTTGAGATTTTTTGAAATTTCAAAATTTTCAAAAATCCGAAAAAAAATGTTTTTCGAAAATTTTGGAAAAATTGAGTTTGCTTCTAAAATCGATTTTCTGACTTCCGATAAACTTCAGAATCTGAAGACTTTCGTATCTTTTGAAACTTCAATTGAGATTTTTTGAAATCTTTAAAATTTTCAAAATCCAGAAATTCGAAAATTTCAAAATTCGCACTATATTTAGGAATTTGAAGTTTTCAAAATTTCCAATTCTCCAAATGTTTTTCTGCACTTCAAAAACCCGCAGTATTTTCAAAAGGCCTTCAAAAGGATTCTTCAAAAAAAAGTTACTGTAACCCAAATTTTCAAAAACTTTTTTTCATCTCTCATCACTTTATTATCCCCTTCGATTCGACTTCCAAAAAACCTACAGTAATCCTGAAAATCCCGAAATTCAAGGATCACAGTTCTCCTATTGCTCCCGCTTCCCCTCGTACTCACACCGTGTTCAACGAAAATCGTTTTTTGAACCAACACAGATAATAGTGTGTGTTCAAGAAGGAGCGAGAGAGAGAGAGAGAGAGAGAAAACAGTGCTCAAAGTGCACCCAAGATCGGAAAAAAAAATCGTCCCGAAAATCAATACAGTTTTTGGGAGCACAAGCATGCACAGACACACTCGAAGAAGAAACAGACAAACTCTCTCTCATTTCTGCACACTATTTCTCTGTCTGCGTCTCTCGGCTTTTCTCAGTCTCTCGTTTTCTCTCCGTCACTCTCTCTCTCTCTCTCGCTTTTCCTCAAGGCGATAAAATGTGCAGTAGAGGGAGAGAGAGAGAGAGTTGACTTTCTTTTCTTAACTGCTTTTTCTTTTTCTTCTTTTTTTCTTCTTTTCTCTGCACTCTCTCTCTCTCTCTCTCTCTCAGCATCGCTAGAAATTGTCACATTTTCTGGAGCATTTCCTCTTCTTCTTCTTCTTCTCCTCTTTCTTTTTTCCCTTGCTCTATTTTTTTGATCTCGACGGATAATTATAGAGTGGAGGGTGTTAATTTGAGCTTTTGTTTCCGGTCTGAAATTTTTAGAAAATTTTCCGATTATTTTTTGAGTCAGTGAGCATGGAGACAGATTATTAATGATAGGGTTGAGTGGGTGAAAATTTTGAAGTCAGAGAAGTCAGAAAAACGATTTTATTTGGTTCAGTGAATGCAGAATTTTGGACTTTTAAAGATGAGCAATAATAGAGAGAATTTTGAAAAAAACCCGCGAAATTGGAAATCTCAAGAATTTGGAAGTCAAAATTTGAACTATTGCATCGAAAACGGAAATTTTAGAATTTGAAACTTTTGACACTACGAATAAATATTTTTTTAGACTTTCAATTTTTAAATTTTTTTGCGATGTTCAAAAATTCTTCTTTTTTTTTAACTTTCAAATTTTGATAATTTCGATGTCTTTCAAACTCTAAAATATTTGTAAATCTCAGATTCCCAAAATTCAGATGTCATGAAAAGAAACATTGTCAAAGTTTCCAAAACGTTATGTGATTCCGAGATTCACAAATCGTTCAAGCATTCCGAAAGTTTTGAAAATGTCAGAATCCGACGAAATCTCAAAATTCAAAATCCAAATGCCTGGAATTTTCGCGCGCGCTTTTTTGAACTGGAAGACGATTTTAGAGACCTTTTGAAATCCTTAAGAAACCCTCCAGAAGTTTCTAGCATAACCAGAATCCTTAAAAATCTCAAAAATTGGCATGTCAATTCTCAAAAGAGTTTTGGAAACTCAGAACTTCGAAAAAGTTTTCGAACGAAATTTCTCAAATTTTCAATCTTGTTAATTGAGAAAAAACCATTGATTTTGATTCGAAATTTCCTTCATAAAACCTATTTCTCAAAATTTCGATTCCAATCTGAAAATTATGAATCATAGTACTTTGAAGTCCACGGTAAACAAAAACAAGGAAGAAGTGTATGACTCACTTCCGTTTCACTCCTAATCACTGTTTTCATGAAAATTTGATCTACTTTTTCTTCCGAGTCAATTATGAAATTTCATAACCACTTAGTTCCGTCTGTCTTGTGACCACTCACACCTCTCTAATCATCTGGGAAAGCATTTGACTCATTTTTTGAAAATTTGAGAAAATATGATCTTTTTTTTATTCCGGATAATTCGGACTAATGCAAAGATCCGGAATTTTCCGAGAAATCTAAATCTTTGGTTTTCGAGAGAAGGAAGTAGATCAAATGTTTAGAAAATGAGTCATGTTTAGGATGTGGAGATTTTTGAAGGATTCTGAGATTCCAAAAAGACCTCTGGTAGACCAAAAATCCAACCCTTCGAAATTTGAGTCAAATTTGATCTACCAATGATCCGAAATGAGCGCGAAACTTTTTTTTTGAATTTTCAGTCTCTCGGTGTTTTTTAACACTGGTAGATCAAATTTGGCTTAAAATTAAAGAATCTTATTTTTGATCTACCAGCGCTCTAAAAAACGAAAAATTAAAAAAAAATGTTCAAAGGATTTTTAGATTTAAAAACTTTAAAGGATTCTGAAACTGTAACACTGAATAGTCATTTCTGGATCAAATTTGACTCGAAACTCAAGAAACTTAATTTTTGATCTACCAGTAATCTGAAAAAAAGAAAAAAAAATTAATATATATATATATATATTTTTTTTTCTTTGTCGGTCTATCATACAAATAATGCATACACATCCAATTTCAGCTCGTTTGTTGTCCCTCTCCTCTTCTCCATTTTCTCATTCCATCATCTTGATTCTCTCCTTCTTCTTCACCCTTTTTCCGGATATATTCCTCTTCTCCTTCTTTTTTTCTTTCCCATTTTTTGAGACACAACGAAAAAAAAAGAATCGGGTCCGAAAAAAAACCGAAGAAGGGGTCTTCTATAGTCTTCCGTTTTCTTCTTCCCCCTTTTTTTGACGCTTTGAATTTTAGATTCAGTTCTTTTCCTTGCCGTTTTTCTCACTCTCCTTCAATTTTCAAAAAAAAAAAAATTTCGGAAAAAAATTTTTTTTTTTGCAGGTTTTCCCACGATTTTTTCTATAGAATCTTTTTATAGCCAAGATTTCCTGGTCTGACTCACTTTTTTTTTTTGAAATGTGTGATTCTGGACAATTCTGAATCCTTGAGAATCCAAAACTCCCTAAAAACAGTTCCAAATTTTCGCGCGCTTTTCATGCAGTGATAGATCAAAAGTTCGAAAACTATCATATGAGTATTGGTTTTGATCTACCAAATCTTGAAAAGCGCGCGAAAATTTTTGAAAGTTTGAAATTTTGGAAATTTTCAACTTTTCAAAAGCTCAAAATTTTCAAAACTTCAGAATCCTTTAAATCTCAAAATTCAATTTTTTGTTTCATATCCATCATCGTCATTGTCCGCCAGAAAAAGTTCTGCATTTGACGGATTTTCTCGAAAAAAGTTTTTTCCCACTTTTTTTCGAGACTAGAAACTAAACTTTCGAATCTTCCACATAATCTCGAACTTTTTTGGAGAACAATGACACTCCGCACATTTGCCGCTCTGAAAATATGCTCCGCCCACTTTTGAGAAACCTAGAACAATTTTTTGTCAAAAAAAATAGATAGAAACGCATACAACATTGAAAACTCGACGAACTTCCGAAAAGGGGCGGAGCTTATTTTCAGAGCGGCATATTTGCGGAGTGTCGTTGTGTTTTTTTCTTTCTATGAATACTCAAACATGTGAATTCAAAGAAAACTAGTTGACGATCGGAGTAGAATAATAGTGGAAAAAGTTTATGTTAATTTTCCGAAAAAATATACTTGAAAAATAGCAACATTTTCTCTCGATAACCCGATTTTCAAATTTTTCGAAAACTTCGAATTTGATTTTTTGTACCGGACGGTAAATAGAAAAAAATTAGACCCTTGGAAGTGCCCTTTGACACTCAACATTTTTTTCAAAATTTTTTGAGATTTTCTCATCGTCGGACTTTTTGAAAGTTTCAGAATCCCGCAAAACCCAAATTTTCAAAAAATTCAAAAGAACTGCAGAAGTCTCCTTGAAATTTCCTATCGATTGGTAGCACTTTCAAAAAAATTGATCTACTAGCTGGCTAGCTGTGAATGAGTTTTCTAGCATCACGCCTCCAAGGATAGTCACCCGCATTGTAACCCTCTAGAATCCCTCAAAATCGAAATTTCCGGAAAATCCAAAAACGAGTTATGATCTACTTAAGATGTTCTTTCGATTGCTGTAACTTTCAGAGCATTTGAAATTTCCGTTGGCGTGTAATATGCCCATTTTGACTTGATACCCACTGCACCACTGAAAACCTTCCAGAATCCGCCAAAATCAAAATTTCTGGAAAATTCAAAAAACAGTCATAATTTCCTGGAAATTTCCCACAAATCTGCATAGTTTTCACCCGATTCCCGTTTCTAGTTTTCCACATCAAACCAGTTTGTACTTTCCAGCATACGCCCTGCAATCCTTCTGATTCGCTTCTTATCCGCCTTCTTACGCATTTCATCATATGAAAATCTTCTCGATTTACGTCTATGTATGTAAATCCAACCAAAATTTATTAATATTCTTTGATTAACTATTTTTCTCGTATTTTCCCTTCTCCGGAATCCTTACGTCAAAGTGCACAGACAATATGACATCATCATCATCTCCGCTCTGCCCCTCGTGAATTTCTTATCGTCCATTTTATGTGTGTGTGAGTGAGTGTATGTATTCATATCAAATATTGATGGAGAGAAGAAGCACTTTACACCCTCACAATCGAGAACAGAGAGACGCAGGCACTCTCTTTTCTCTGCGTCTCTCATCTTTCAACCTTGAAACAGGTATATCTCAAAAACCAGTGGAGCTACAAAAAAGTTATCAACTACAAAAATGTGTAAAATTGAATTTCAAACGTTTTTGCTGTTGACAACTTTTTCGTAGCTCTTTTGGTTCTCGAGATATACTCATTTCAAGCTGGGAGGGGAGAGACGCAGAGAAACGATGCGCTCTGCGTTTCTCCCCTCCCCGCGCTCTCTCGCGCGCAGCGGCGCTTTTTACCAAGTGCTCAACTTTGAAGCGTTGTATCTTGAGAACCAGAAGAGCTATTGAAAAACTGTCAACAGTGAAAATGTGTAAAATTTTATTTTAAATATTATTGTAGTTAAAAATTTTTAAATAGCTGCGCTGGTTTTTGAGATATACGGCTTTGAATGTAAAACTCAAAAGAAGTTAAATTTCCAGTTGTCCAGCTGAAAAAACTTTCAATTTTTGCTGGAAAGCGGAAAAAACAAAAAAATTTATACAAATTTATTCGAAAAAGAAGAAGAAATAGTTGCTATTATGTAAATGACATGTTTTACAAACATGTAAGTTGTCTACTTTTCCATTTTTTTTATTCTGAAAATTTTCAATTTTTCAGAATTTTCCAAACACACATTTTCTGGGTCAAAAATCATCGAGAAATCCGGAGAACGGCTCAAAAATGCTTCATTTCTAGACTGAATACTCCAAAAAATGAAAAGAAAAAATTTTGAAAAAATTAAAAATTTTCAAATTTTTTTTCCGAAAATCTTTTTTCTAATTTTCGAAAAACACCACATATCTAGGTGAAAAACGCTCACAGAATTCAAAAAAGAGCATAAAAATACACCTCCTTCTCTCCAAATACCTCTATTCTCCTCTTTTTCTGTGTCTGGCGCCTCTCCTCGCGCCGGCTCCTCCTTATCACATGGCGGCGCTTTTCTTTTTTCTGCTTTCTCTAAATCTCTCATTTTTCCACACTCTCTCTTACAGTGGTTTTTTTCACTATTTTTATCGGTTTTTTTGTTAGCTGTGGGTCTTTTTTCACATGTTTTTTCTATACTTTCAAAATTGTATAAGGAAAAAGTTCCTGGTTTTTTGAATTTGTTCTTCCGAAATTTTTGAAAAAGTTGTGAGTCATATTTTAATTTTGATGATTGCCTATTGTGAAATCTTTAAAAAGGAAGGTCTTAGGATTGCTCATCACTAAAAATCCATGTCTAGAATTTTGGTGTTTTGAGATTTTTCGAATTCTGAAAGTTTGGAAATTCGAAAATTTTGAAATTCGGAATTTTTGAAATCTCGAAATTCCAGAGGATTCTGAAAACCCGAAAATTAGAAGTTCTAAAATCTAAGAATTCTCAATTTTCCAGATCAAAGAAAATTTTTGAATTCCTTCAAAATCCTAGAATTTTCAAATTTTCAAATTTCGAGATTCTGAGTTTTTGATATTCTGAAGGATTCTGAGATTTTGATATTCTGAAGGATTCTGAGATTCTGAAGTCAAAAGTTTTGAGATTCTGAGATTCTGAAGTTTTAGGAATCGTTAGAATCCTGAGATCCGAAAATTGGAAATTCTGAAAAGAATTTTTTGGATTCTCAGGATTCATAGATTCTGAATGATTTTAGAATTTTGAGTACTCGATATCCCGAAAAAAATTGGGATTTTAAAATCTCAAAATATCTGAACCTAATTTCCAAACTTCTTATCAATTTTGAAAACCTGGAAAGTTTTGAAATTTTCGAGTTTTCATGTTTTCCAATTTTCCCCATATTTCCCAAAAATCCCTCTTAATCAAAATTTGACCCTGATTTTTCGAATGAAAAAATCTCGTTAAGACTGTGTCCCTGTCATAAACTCTAATCCCTCCTGATCTCTGATTTCGAAATTTTCGCGCCAAAATCTCCCTCAAAATCCTTACACACACACTTTTAGAGCAAAAGGGGACCCTCCTAAAATCCTTGCCCAAAATCCGTCTCCAGCCCCAAAATTTGGACGGGCTGTATGTGTGTGTATCTAATCTTTGAAAGTGCTCCATCTCTCTTTCTCTAAATCTCTCACTTTTCCTTACTATCTCTCTCTCCACCCTCACTTCCGAAAAACTCATCGAGAAGAGAGAGAGAGAGAGAGAGAGAGAGAGAGAGAAAGAGAGAGAGAGAGAGAGAAAAGGGTCCTCGCGTGTTTGTGGTTCTCCAATTTCATTTTCTGATCTCTTT
The DNA here is from genome assembly GCA_900536305.3 of Caenorhabditis sp. 40 LS-2015. Lineage (NCBI taxonomy): Eukaryota > Metazoa > Nematoda > Chromadorea > Rhabditida > Rhabditidae > Caenorhabditis > Caenorhabditis tribulationis. The sequence goes on along the minus strand of LR545992.1, from coordinate 11,300 downwards.
TTCTCTTTTCCCATTTTTCATCTTCTTCTCAGTTTTTTTGACTTGTTTGACTAGATTGGTTTGAACTTTTACAACTCTTGACAGTTTTTGGAGCGAGTCTCGGGGCACTGTACAACTTTAAAGTGGTATATCTCAAAAACAATGAGAGTTAGACAAAAATTGTCAACTGCAGAAATGGGTAAAATCAAATTTGCAACATTTTTGCAGTTGACCACTTTTCAATAGCTTTTCTGGTTCTCGAGATACACTCATTACAAGCTAGTAGGGGAGAGACGCAGAGAAACGATGCGCTCTGCGTCTCTCTCCTCCCCGCGCTCTCTCGGCGCGCGTCTCCCTTTTATGGGGAGGTGGACTTTGAAGCGTTATATCTCGAGAACCAAAAGAGCTATTGAAAAACTGGCAACTGCAAAAATGTGTAGAATGAAAGGTAAAATATTTTACTAGTTAAAATATTTTTTCTAGCTCTTTTGGTTCTTGAGATATAACTGTTTAAAGTTGAGACGCAGAGTCTATAGCTTCTCTGCGTCTCTCACCTCCCCATTACCGTTCGTTCTCTTTTTCTTTTTGTGTCTCTCTTGCTTTTAATAAAACACATTTTCCCAAATGAGAATCTTCATTTTTCCAGAAACCAAACCAGGACAAATCCCACCAAAGGAGGAAAGATCTGAGGACATCCGGACACACCAACACCAGCACACACACAGACACTCACATCCACAGAGCCGCTCCTCAGTGAGCGATGCGAATGTCCAATTCGAACACACCGCGAAAGTTCAGTGAGAAGATTGCGATACTCGAGAGGAAGCAGAATGAGGAGAACACGACGTTTGAGGATATCATGCGACAGGTAGGAAAGTTTCGAAGCGATTTATCTCAGAAACCAAGAATGATGGGAAAAAGTTGTCAACTGCAAAAATGTTTAACTTAAAATTTTACACATTTTCGCAGTTGACAACTTTTTCCTAGCTCTGCTGGTTCTTGAGATATCACAGTTCAAAGTTGGTCGTCCACCAAGCGCGCGAAAGAGCGCGCGGAGGGAAGAGACGCAGAGCGCATCGTCTCTCTGCGTCTCTCCCCTCCCATTTTGAAATTGCTGTATCTCGAGAACCAGAAGAGCTAGAAAAAAGTTGTCAACAGTAAAAATATGTAAAATTTAATTTTAAACATTTTTGCAGTTGAAAATTTTTTGATAGCACTTTTGGTTCTTGAGATATAGCGCTATAAAGTTTTAGGAAGCCCAGAATCTTAATGAAAACTGAACAAACTTTCGGTCTCTAAAAACCCAAAGTCTCCAATTTTCCATTTCCAGGTGCAATCAATCACCCACCACCCGACGGACTCATCCGGATCCTCCACCACCACCGCGCCCATCCCTATTCCACAGGTACCGTATTCTTCCGATCAGAACCCACAGTAATCCACGACACTTTTTTCAGGCGGGAGGCCTATTACCCCCTCAACATCCATGGGGTCACAACTTGGGAGGATCCCTTCCAAACGTCCATCAGTTGCCCTCGTACTCCCCTCCGCAATGGCCTCCGCAACACTGGCAGAACGATCCGATGCACAGGCCGATGGTGAGTATTCATTTGAAAAATGTAAAATGAAAATTCTTAAACAAGTTTCCATCTTTAAAATGAGCCATTTTGTGCTAAGATAACTCAATTTTGAGCCGAGTTATAGCGCTTCAAAAATTTCAAAAATTTTCGAAAAAAAAATTTTTTTTGAAAAATTTCAAAAATTCGAAAAAAAACCTCTAGGATTTTGATCTACCGAAAATTCAATACTAGTCGGCAAAAAAATGCTGGTTTCAATTGACTAAAAACTAAATTAGGACAAAAAATTGGTTTTGATCTACCCAGAAAAATTCGTTTTTTTTCGTGTTTTTAATAGCTGAACGAATTTTGAGGACGAATTGCTCAAAGTAGATAAAAACTTATAAAAGTTATACCAATCAAGAGGAAATTGAATGCTGCTCATGACCATCCAAAAATTTGATCTACCCCATATGTATAACTTCGGTTTACAGCAAGGCCACCGAAGCAGATCACCGGAGGATCACATGATGGGCAGCGCGTCGGGGTCCCCTCACCACCACTACCATCCGTACGGATTCGATAGATCTCGATCGTCGAACGGACACTCGAGGTCGCCGGAAAGGACACCCCCGCATCATGCACACTACGGTGGACCGTACGGCGGGCCGCCTTATAATCAGCCGGGAGGCCTAGTGCCGCCCGAGTCGTGGAATCAGTGAGTTTTTTTTTTTGAAACAATTTTCGGTTCTCAGAAATGGTCAATTTTAAGCCAAAAACGGTGGAAATTGGTTAAAAATGAGCTGAAAGAAACTTTCGCGTTCTTTACTCACTGGTAGATCAAATATTCAAAATCTCCCATTTCGTGCTCAAAATAGTTCAAAAAGCCCAAAAAACACGCTCTTTTTTACCACTGGTAGATCAAAACTTCACTTTTCATTTTCAAACCTATTCTGATCTACCAGTAATGAAAAATTCGCGCAATTCTACGGTAGATCAAAAACTAGAAATTTCTGTTGCCGAGTTCAATTTGATCTACCAATGATGAAAATTTCGCGCTTTATAGATCAATAATCACGAATTTCATTTTCAGTCAATTTTTTGATCTACCAGTGGTAGAAAATCAAGGAAAAAAAATCTGAGAATCCGAAAATTTCAAAAACGTTAAGATTTGAATTTCAAGTCATATTTGATCTACCGAGAATGTCTAAGGGGCGGGGCAAGAGCGACACGCCCCTCTTTTGCAACAAAACGCCCCCTTTTCAGGTTTCATCGTAAAACACATATTTGGCGCGATTTCGTACCCCTGGTAGATCAAAAACCGAAAAAAAAATCATAAACTTATCCTGAAAATATCATGAACCCTGATATCCCAATTTTAAGTGAAATTTGATCTACCGAAAATGTGTACCGCTTTCTTTTTGGAAATTTCAAGAAAAAACCTCTAGAATTTTGATCTACCAAAATTTCAAAATTGGTTGACAAAAAATGCTGGTTTCGGTTCACCAGAACTAAATTATGACAAAAAAGTGAGTTTGATCTACCCACAAAATTCGTTTTTTTTCTCGTTTTTTTATAGCTGAAAGAATTTTGAGTACGTTGTCTCAAAGTAGATCAACACTGGTGAAAGTTACACCATTTGAGAAAAAATCGATTGCTTCTCATGACCATCCGAAATTTGATCTACCCCATATATAATTTCGGTTTGCAGCAATGTTTTTTCAACAACCCTGGTAGATCAAAACCCAAATACGAATCAACTTTTCAGAATCAACCGCGCTCGCTCGGACCCGGCGATCCACAACATGGCGGGCATGGTGCCGATGCACGCGATGGCACAGCAGATGGCAATGCCCCACTACCTCCAACAGATCATGCCGGGACCGTCGTCGGGAATGATGCATCAGCAGCAGATGCCACCACTGCCACCCCATCAACACCATCAACAGCAACAGCCGCCATCCAACCAACACTCTCCCCAAATGACACCCCAGGGATCACAACAGGGCTCGCCGGTTCAGGTGCATCATCAGCAGATACCGCCGCCTCCGCTTCAGATGCAACAGCAGCAACAGCAGCAGATGAACGGAATGTCACCGTTGCAGTCGCCGAATCACATGATGACGCCCATGTATGGGTGAGTTGGGAAATTCGCAATCGATTGACTTAGATTTTGAGGAAATTTGACCTACTTTGAACAAAGTTAGGCGCTTTTATCTGGTAGATCAAATATTTGATGGGTATGATCTGCAAGAAACTTGTCTTCTATTTTGATCTACTGCCAGCAGAGATATGAGCGCCAACATTCTGCACGCGCGCTTTTCTAGTATCGGTAGATCAAATATCATTTTTTAGCACGATTTGATCTACCGGCGCTATTTCAAGTCCTTTGCTCCTGGTAGATCAAAATCAAAAAAAAAATTATACCGATCGAAATCAATTTTTCGAACAAAAAAAATTTTTTCGCGCTCTTTTTTGAACTCAAAATTCGAAAAATCGGCTTTTTGATCTACCAATCGCGGGCTCAACTTTTTTCTCATCCCAGCCGGCATTTTTGGGCGCGAAAAAATTCAGCATGTGGTAGATCAAAATTGTTGGAGTTTTGATCTACCAGAACTGGAAAAGCGCGCACAGACATTTTCGCGCGCTTTTTTTCGCACCTGTAGATCAAAAATCAAAAATTTTCATTTTGAAGTAAAATTTGATCTTCGAGTGATATAAAAAGCGCGGGAACACTCTGAATCTGTTAGCGCCCGTAACTTTGCTCAAAGTAGATCAAAACCGATGAAAATTATACGAAAATCACATCCATTCAAAACTTGATCTACCAATGCTTTTCAGCTACCACAACGGCTCTCCGCTGCACTCGCCCATGGACTCTCCCCACGCGTCCACTCTGATGCTCGACGGCTCCGGCACCCCTCATCACATGGAGCTGAGTCCGCCAGGGGGCATGATGCCGACCGAGTACGACGCCGGAAGCCTTCCGAACCTTCAGAATCTCCAGAATCATCCGCAGATTCTGCAGCAACAACAGCTACAACAACAACAAGAGTACCAAAACGGATGCAATGGAATTCAGAGTCAGAATTCGGGACCCCACGGACCTGGACCGTCTGGTTCGGGCTACTATCATGCGCCCATCGGCCCAAGGCATAGTACGGGCGCGTGTGGCCCCCGACTGGCGCCCGGACCGTTGACCTCCGAATCGTCGCAATCGGCGCCGACGTCGCCGCACATTCAGCTCGACCCGAATCAGACGATGATGTGGCCGACGAGGACGTTTTCGAATTCGCCGGAAGCTCTCGACATTCCGAAACTGACGATTACGAATGCCGAAGGGGCGCCCGGGCATCATGTCGACTCGTATAACGATTTTAATGTGAGCCTTTTTTTTGGGCATGAAAAATTGTTTTAAAAAATTTTTGCGCGCAACTTTTCGAAATGGTAGACCGAAAAATCTGAAAAAAATTTTTTGGTTTTTGATCTACCAGTCAGAAGTGCTCGTAATTTTTTTTTTTGTTGCAAAGTATTTTTTCTCGCGCGCTTTATCAGAATCTCTGGTAGATCTAAAAATTGTGAAAAAGAAAAAACGAAAAATTACTGGTAGATCAAAAATCTGAAATTTTTTTAAATGAATTCGAAATTCAAATGAGTCTTCCGATGTGATGTGGTTTTCGTGAAAAGCGCGCGAAAAATTACTTGTAGATCAAAAATCTGAAAATTTTAAAATTCTTTTTTCGAAATATGGCCACGCCCCCAGATTTTGTGATTCGCCGCAATTTACAGCAATTTTAGCCGGAAATTCTCGAAAAATTAAATTTTTTTAATCAATTATCGATTTTTGTTTCAGGACCTCGGCTTGGACTCTCTCGACAATGTGATACTCTGCAACGGCGGCCCCAACGGTCAGCAGATTCCCCCCAACAATCAATTCCACGATCCCGGCGGCACACAAATGCTCCAAAACTAGCGTCGGCTCATTTTACCCCGAAATTCCAGATGCGCTTCGACGCAAGTGCGCTCCACCGCCAACCGCTTTAGAATCACCGCTAGTCGAGCGGTGGAGCGCACTTGCAACACGTTGTTCATTTTGAATTTTTTAAGATTTAGCATCGATTTTCTCCATACTCCTATTGATTGATTTCTCCACTCGCAAACCAAAAATTCCAAATTTCAAATGTGATATCCCAAACCCCCAATCGAATCGTCTACTCTTTCTCCAGTCTCCAGTCACCTCAACATGCATTTCAACAAACTATTAATAATCAATTATCGATTTTTCACAGACTCGAAAGTTGTTCAGGTGCGTTGCGTGTCGCGTCACGTGCGCTCCAAAACGTTTCAATTTTTAAAAGTTTTCCCAAATGCGCACGCGACGCGACACGCAACGCATCTGAACAATTGTCGATCCTTCAATACCGATTTTTCCTTATTATCCTTCCAACTTTTTTTCGCCTCTAAATATAATTCCAGACAATTCCTTCCTCTCGAAAAAAAACCTCAAGCTGAAAATGCTAAAATTTGAAGAAATCCATCAAAATTTTTTTTTGCGAAAAATTTATCTCTCTGAAAAACACTCAACTCTCGGCTCACTTATATTGATTGATTATAACGCATGTTTTATTGAAAATAAATGAATTTGAATTTTTTTTCTTTTTGAAATTTTTTGGTAGATCAAAAATCGAAAAGTTTCAAAATTCCAACTTTTTGTGCTAGATTTTCAGAGCGCGTTTTCAGAACTGGTAGATCAAATTGAACGGAAAATCGATTGGTTTTTGGTCTCCCGCTGGTAAAAAGGCGCGAAAAAAGTTCAAAATGTGATTTTCGCAAAAAATTTTTGATTTCTCGAAAAAAAAAATTGTAGATCAAAACTCAAATCGCCCATTTACATACATTTATTAAGAAACACTTGAAACATGATTATTATTTGTTTGAAAAATTCGAAAAAAAAGTTTTTCGAAAAATTTCAATAAGAGCACAAGATCATAAAGAAGCACAGAAGACGATTTGGCAATTGAACACATAGAAGAAGCAAGAGAAAAATGGCGGAAATTCAAAAAAAGACAAGAAAAATGAAATGAGGTCAAATTTTTGTGGCGCGAAATTTGAAATACTTTTGACTTTTTGGGCGGGGCGGGGGAAATGGAAAAACAGTCAGGGTTTTAAAACTTGGAAAAGAAATTTCTTTACATTAAAAAGGGGCGGGGCTTGTGGGAAGACTTGAATTTGAAAAATCGAAAATTTCAGTATCTATGAACACGTTTGTTCGAAAATCGAAAAATCTGATTTTCAGAATCCAAAAACTCAGAAAAGGGGCGGAGCCAATTCAATAATTATTAACGATAGAAGCATAGAATAGGCAAAAGGGGGCGGAGCGAAATTTCAGACAGAGAATAAGGAGAACGTGGCTTGTGAACGGAAATGAACAAAACAAATGGAAAAGTTGAGACAAAAAAAGGGGCGTGGCTAAAGAACAAAATGACTCAAAAGCATCGGGAAAACGCGGGAAAAACGGGGGGCCAAAAAAGTGGGCGTGGCCTATCTCCGATTTCCGTATCCTCCACGATTCCTATTGTAGTTGGGGTCGTAGTTGTTGCCTCGGTAAGCTCCACGTCCTCCTCCTCCTCCTCCTCCTCGTCCACCACGGCCTCCGCGATGCGGAGAACTCTGTTGATGACCACGATTCCGACTTCGGCTCCGATCGCGACGACGTTGTTGCTCTGAATCGCGACGCTGCTGGTATTCAGAAGACGTGCTGCTGCTGTCGTGACGGCTACGTGAACGATTTACAGGAGGATTTGGGCGCTGACGATACTCATGGACGTCGGCTGGCGGAGGATTCCGAGGACTCTGAAGTCTCGCGTAGTCGGGACGCTCCAGCAGGTGTTGACGTTCGGGCGGCGCCTCGTAGTCCTCGAAGGGGCGTTCCCAGGTGTTGCTGGTGGGGGGTCTTGACGACGGCGGAGGGACTGGTCGTGGTGCTTGTGGCGGTGGAGGAATGTCGATGGTGATGGCAGAGTGGGCGGCAGACATCGAATACGTCGACGACGACGTCGATGATGATGCATAGTTGTTGGATGACGATGATGGCGGTAGGGGCGAGTCGTTGGTGTTGAGGCGGGGCTGAAAGTGGGGGAATTCATTAGAATTTAGCGGTACAATCGAGGACCTTTCAGGATCTCTCAAAATCTCTAATAGTCCTTCAGAATCTCTCAGATTCTTCTAGAATCTTCTAGAATCCTCCAAATCCCCTTAGAATCCTCCAGTATCCTTCAAATTCCTTCAGAATCCCCCGGAATCCCTCAGAATTTCTCAGAATCAGAAAACTCAAATAATCTTCGAAATTATAGTCTCAGAAATCCTTCCGGTCACTTTCAGCTTCTAGTTTTTGAGCTCGAAACTCCTCATTTTTCAGATTTCCACGAACTGTTTGCATCCTAAACGTGTCAGCCATCTAGTGTGACTCATTCTTGAGCGAGCACTCACTAGGGAAGTTTGTGAACGGGGGATATACCACTTCAGTATGTGATGTATACCATTAGAAAGAGCAGGCCTTGAAACGTATAGTGGTGCTTTCAAAAACCGCTGTCCACCTCTAGAAGTCGAGTTATGACCTTCTGAAGTTTGTTGGTTTTTTGCATTGGCCTGCAAAACATCAAACTTCAGAGGATCGTAACTCGACTTCTAGAGGTTGGACAGCAGTTTTTGAAAGCACCATTATACGCTTCAAAACCTGCTCTTTC
>LR545991.1:0-24203 GCA_900536305.3 Caenorhabditis sp. 40 LS-2015 | reverse complement strand
CAATTTCAAATTGTCATAACTTGCGTCAGTATGAATCTGTCGAGCTCAAAACACCACTAATCGATTTCTCGCGTCGTGTTTGTCATTTTTGCCTTAGTTACCAAGAAATGAACTGGAAAACCAAATTTTGGATTTCTAGGCCATCAATTTCGAATTGTCATAACTTGCGTCAATATGAATCTGTCGAGCTCAAAACACCACTAATCGATTTCTCGCGTCGTGTTTGTCATTTTTGCCTTAGTTACCAAAAAATGACCTAGAAAACCAAATTTTGGATTTCTAGGCCGTCAATTTCAAATTGTCATAACTTCCGTCAATATGAATCTGTCGAGCTCAAAACACCACTAATCGATTTCTCGCATCGTGTTTGTCATTTTTGCCTTAGTTACCAAAAAATGACCTGGAAAACCAAATTTTGGATTTCTAGGCCGTCAATTTCAAATTGTCATAACTTCCGTCAATATGAATCTGTCGAGCTCAAATCACCACTAATCGATTTCTCGCGTCGTGTTTGTCATTTTTGCCTTAGTTATCAAAAAATGACCTGGAAAACCAAATTTTGGATTTCTAGGCCGTCAATTTCAAATTGTCATAACTTGCGTCAATATGAAGCGGTCGAGCTCAAAACACCACTAATCAATTTCTCGCGTCGTTTTTGTCATCTTCGCTCTAGTTACCTTAATGACCTAGAAAACCAAATTTTGAATTTCTAGGCCATCAATTTCAAATCGTTATAACTTGCGTCAATATGAATCGGTTGAGCTCAAAACACCACTAATCGATTTCTCGCGTCGTGTTTGTCATTTCTGCTTTAGTTACCAAAAAATGACCTAGAAAATCAAAAATTGAATTTCAAGGCCATCAACTTCAATTGGCTTTAACTCGGTTCAACATTATGCGTTTGAGCTGAAAACGTCACTTATCGATTTCTCGCATCGCGCTATCTATTTCAAGCCTTCTAATCAAAACATGACCTAGAAAACCAAATTTCAAATTTCTAGGCCATCAATTTCAAATTGTCATAATTTGCGTCAATATGAATCTGTCGAGCTCAAAACACCACTAATCGATTTCTCGCATCGTGTTTGTCATTTTTGCCTTAGTTACCAAAAAATGACCTAGAAAATCAAATTTTGGATTTCTAGGCCATCAATTTCAAATTGTCATAACTTGCGTCAATATGAATCTGTCGAGCTCAAAACAGCACTAATCGATTTCTCGCGTCGTGTTTGTCATTTTTGCCTTAGTTACCAAAAAATGACCTAGAAAACAAAAAATTGAATTTCTAGGCCATCAATTTCAAATTGTCATAATTTGCGTCAATATGAATCTGTCGAGCTCAAAACACCACTAATCGATTTCTCGCATCGTGTTTGTCATTTTTGTCTCAGTTACCAAAAAATCACATAGAAAACCAAATTTTGGACTTCTAGGCCATCAATTTCAAATCGTCATAATTTGCGTCAATATGAAGTGGTCGAGCGCAAAACACCACTAATCGATTTCTCGCATCGTGTTTGTCATTTTTGTCTCAGTTACCAAAAAATCACATAGAAAACCAAATTTTGGACTTCTAGGCCATCAATTTCAAATCGTCATAGTTTGCGTCAATATGAAGTGGTCGAGCGCAAAACACCACTAATCGATTTCTTCCGTCGTGTTTGTCATTTCTGCCTTAGTTACCAAAACAAGACTTAGAAAACCGCTCAAAACACCACTAATCGATTTCTCGCATCGTGTTTGTCATTTTTGTCTCAGTTACCAAAAAATGACCTAGAAAACCAAAATTTGAATTTCTAGGCCATCAATTTCAAACTGTCATAATTTGCGTCAATATGAAGCGGTCGAGCTCAAAACACCACTAATCGATTTCTCGCGTCGTGTTTGTCATTTTTGCCTTAGTTGCCGAAAAATGACCTAGAAAACCAAATTTTGAATTTCTAGGCCATCAATTTCAAACTGTCATAATTTGCGTCAATATGAAGCGGTCGAGCTCAAATTATAACTAATCGATTTCTCGCGTCGTGTTTGTCATTTTTGTCTCAGTTACCAAAAAATGACCTAGAAAACCAAATTTTGAATTTCTAGGCCATCAATTTCAAATTGTCATAATTTGCGTCAATATGAAGCGATCGAGCTCAAATTATAACTAATCGATTTCTCGCGTCGTGTTTGTCATTTTTGTCTCAGTTACCAAAAAATGACCTAGAAAACCAAAATTTGAATTTCTAGGCCATCAATTTCAAACTGTCATAATTTGCGTCAATATGAAGCGGTCGAGCTCAAAACACCACTAATCGATTTCTCGCGTCGTGTTCGTTATTTTCGCCCTAGTTACCAAAAAATGACATAGAAAACCAAATTTTGGATTTCTAGGCCATCAATTTCAAACTGTCATAATTTGCGTCAATATGAATCTGTCGAGCTCAAAACACCACTAATCGATTTCTCGCGTCGTGTTTGTCATTTTTGCCTTAGTTACCAAAAAATGACCTAGAAAACCAAATTTTGGATTTCTAGGCCGTCAATTTCAAATTGTCATAACTTCCGTCAAAATGAATCTGTCGAGCTCAAAACACCACTAATCGATTTCTCGCGTCGTGTTTGTCATTTTTGCCTTAGTTACCAAAAAATGACCTGGAAAACCAAATTTTGGATTTCTAGGCCATCAATTTCGAATTGTCATAACTTGCGTCAATATGAAGCGGTCGAGCTCAAAACACCACTAATCAATTTCTCGCGTCGTTTTTGTCATCTTCGCTCTAGTTACCTAAATGACCTAGAAAACCAAATTTTGAATTTCTAGGCCATCAATTTCAAATCGTTATAACTTGCGTCAATATGAATCGGTTGAGCTCAAAACACCACTAATCGATTTCTCGCGTCGTGTTCGTTATTTTTGCCCTAGTTACCAAAAAATGACCTAGAAAACAAAAAATTGAATTTCTAGGCCATCAATTTCAAATTGTCATAATTTGCGTCAATATGAAGCGGTCGAGCTCAAAACACCACTAATCGATTTCTCGCGTCGTGTTTGTCATTTTTGCCTTAGTTGCCGAAAAATGACCTAGAAAACCAAATTTTGAATTTCTAGGCCATCAATTTCAAATCGTTATAACTTGCGTCAATATGAAGCGGTCGAGCTCAAATTATAACTAATCGATTTCTCGCGTCGTGTTTGTCATTTTTGCCTTAGTTGCCGAAAAATGACCTAGAAAACCAAATTTTGAATTTCTAGGCCATCAATTTCAAATCGTTATAACTTGCGTCAATATGAAGCAGTCGAGCTCAAATTATAACTAATCGATTTCTCGCGTCGTGTTTGTCATTTTTGCCTTAGTTGCCGAAAAATGACCTAGAAAACCAAATTTTGAATTTCTAGGCCATCAATTTCAAATCGTTATAACTTGCGTCAATATGAAGCGGTCGAGCTCAAGTTATAACTAATCGATTTCTCGCGTCGTGTTTGTCATTTCTGCCTTAGTTACCAAAAAATGACCTAGAAAATCAAAAATTAAATTTCAAGGCCATCAACTTCAATTGGCTTTAACTCGGTTCAACATTATGCGTTTGAGCTGAAAACGTCACTTGTTGATTTCTCGCATCGCGCTATCTATTTCAAGCCCTCTAATCAAAACATGACCTAGAAAACCAAATTTCAAATTTCTAGGCCATCAATTTCAAATCGGCCTAACTTGTGTCGATGTGAAGCGGTTGAGCTTAAAACACCACTAATCGATTTTTTGCGTCGTGTTTGTCATTTTCGCTATAGTTACCATAAAATGGCCTAGAAAACCAAAATTTGGATTTCTAGGCCATGAACTTCAATTGGCTATAACTCGGTTCAACATTATGCGTTTAAGCTGAAAACGTCACTAATTGATTTCTCGCATCGCGCTATTTATTTCAAGCTTACTAATCAAAACATGACCTAGAAAACCAAATTTCAAATTTCTAGGCCATCAATTTCAAATTGTCATAACTCGGTTTAAAGTGAAGCTTTTGGGCTGAGAACACCACCTACCGATTTCCCACGGTTAGCAATTTTTTTATTAGCGCGCCTCTTGTGTGTTGACACATTTTCGGTGCCTTTGCGCATTTTTCGTGCACTCTTCATTTTTGACATCTCTACGATTGTTTTTTTTTTCGTGTGCCTTCGGGTGGTTTGTTGGCGCGTTTCTCGTGCTCTGGTTCAATTTTGATATCATCGAAACACTTTTTTCCCAGCTCCACCTTCTCCGTCGTTTGGTCGTTTTTTTTTACTTTGACGCACGGTAGTAGACGATGTTCCCGTCGTACCAGATGCGTGCATCGTTCTCCGCATTGATCAAGAGAGAAATGGACTTATTAGGGTGCGCGTTGATCGACGATGTGCCGAAACGTCTTGGACATTTTTCGGAGCACCAAGCTAAACAAAATTATTTTCGAACGAAAAATTTTTTTTGAAAATTTTCAGAAATTTTTTTTTGAAAATTTTTAGAAATTTTTTTTTTTAATTTTTCATAATATTTTTTTTTGAAATGTTTCCTAAAATTACTCGCTAAATCAATTTTTGTGCTGAATTCAAATTCTAAAATGGCAAAAAACTTATCCAAAACTTGATTTTTGAAAAAAATATTTTTTTTGTCTAAAAAATTTCAATTTTAAAGGTTTCTAGGTCATTTTTTTTATTTTCAAGACTTTCGCACTCATTTAAAGTGAAATGAAAAAATTGAGATCCTAAACAGGCTTTGGGATGATGAGTACGGTAACACTTATTTTCCTGTGTGTCTCTCTCGCCTGCACATCTTACTTTCTTTCTCTCTCTTTCTCTCTTTCTTTCTCGGCGCTGTGCCAACAAGGGCCAACAAAAGAGAAAGAGCGTATACGGGAAGGAGAGAGCAGAGAGCAAGAGGGTTGGTGATGTCGAAGCGGGAGGTTGACACGTGTGTGTCAATAAAAGCGACGACCGCCGCTCTCATTCTTTCTATTCGCCTCTTTTATCATGGCGCTTCATTCTCTATAGTATTCTAACGGATATTTTTCAAGACCCCTGACTGTTCGAAGGGGTCCCAAATTTCTGAAATACTTATTTTTCTGAAAATTCGACTAATGGATATTAAACAATTGACGAAATAAGATTGGAGCCGTCTTAGATGGGTAAGCTTTTGTTCACTAAACCGTTTCTGAAATTCTGAGATTCTGAGATTCCAGGATTCTGAGGTTCAAGGAATTTGAGATTTCAAGATTTCGAGATTCTGAGAGTCTGAGATTCTAAAAATCTGAGAATCTGAGTTTCTGAGATTCTGAAAATCTGAGAATCTGAGATTCTGAAAATCTGAGGTTCTGAGATTCTGAAAATCTGAGGTTCTGAGATTCTGAAAGTCTGAGATTCTGAGATTCTGAAAATCTGAGGTTCTGAAATTCTGAAATTCTGAGGTTCTGAGATTCTGAATTTCTGAGATTTTGAGGTTTTGACATTCTGAGGTTCTGAGATTCTGAATTTCTGTGATTTTGAGATTTTGAGATTCTGAGATTTTGACGTCTTGAAATTCTGAATTTCTGAGATTCCGAAATTCTGAGATTCTGAGACCCTAAAATTCTGAAATGATGAGACCCTAAAATTCTGAAATGCTGAGATTCGATCATACAATTTTTAGTGGATCAAAGTGAACCAATGCGTTGCCGAAAAACGGTTCGGAGAGATCACCGAACTAATCAAAGAGATCCCGTTGCATGTTTTTTTTGATAAAGGGGGCGACACTGGTGAACTATGTCGGGACACTCAACCCAACACCATTGACACTCGTGGAGGCCTTGTGCCGTAAAGAAGCGCTGCCGACGATTCCGTAAGTTCCTTATTCAGAAAACCTCATTAACAACTCGTTACAGAGATCCACCCTCCAAGAGCAGCCCACCCATGAGCATTCGAGTCAACGAGAAGAGCTGGCAGGTCTCCGAGGACGCCGTGGTTGGGCCAGGATCGAGTTGAAATTTCGATGAGCATGGAGAGCTCCTACATAGTGATCTACACGATTTGGTACGTGGAAAGGGAGCAGGTCGTGGAGCAAGTCGTGGAACTCACTACGGTGCAAAGGAGAAGACGTTGGAACTGATTGAGTATTTTGGTACTTGTGGAGAATGGAAAAATGTCATCTGTCCTATTCATGACATTCGGCTATTACAAATGGATAATGCACGATGCGCTAGCGGTGAGTTACACGATGAGAACAGATTCTTTGGTTGAAAAAAAAATAATTTCAGACGCTGAACGAACTCTACACAAAAGCCATGGAGACAATTGGAATGTCCAAGACAGTGGTCCAACTTCTGCATCGAGTCCCTGAGATCGACTACACCGCTGGTACGGAGACAATGTTTTGTTATAATTGATTTTCAATTATCAAAGTTATAATTATAGTGCTCTCAATAAAATAAAAAATTTTCTTTCAACCTATTGAAAAATCTCGGACTTCTGCTAAACTTCGGTAACCAAAACTTGTAATTCTGAAACTTCTGAAACTTTGTAGTTGAAAGCACATTGCACAATCTAGGCAGCTCGTTTTTCAAAATTTTCTGTTATGAGCGGAAGAAATTCGACTCTTCTGAAGCTCAACACTCTGTAAAAAAAGAACAGAAAAACTTGAAAAATGATCTGCCTAGACAGTACTGCGTAGGTTCTTTTAGGCTAGAGAAACAAGAGAATGAAAAACATTTTCTCTGCAATCCAAAAAGGATAGAATGTCCCAAGTAAAACACACCGGTCAGCAAGAAGCCTTTCTTTGAACGTCACCTTATATATGCGGTCTCGGAACGTTGCTGACTCCCCACTTTTCGAACAATACGAAAATTCGAGCTTTTTGACGAAATCCATCATCACACTCCGAAATGCGTAGTCTTTTTGCCATCGCAAACATCACTGACTCAAACGATTTTTTTTTCAAACTGTGGTATGCTCTGGAGCACACAGAACGCTTTTTCATCTTCACACAGAATCACTTGTTGATCGTCACTCAGACTCAAAAATATCATGAAAAACAGAGGAATAAAGATGAACGAGGCAAGAAGATTGAAAATTATAAAGCTTGAGGCGGTAATAGTCTCATTGTTTTCATTTCGAAGGATTTTTGACTTGCTTTAGAATCAGCGACCCAGAAATAATTCTCGACCGACAAAAAACAGAAATTATTGTCTTGCAGAAATTGATTTGGCTGTGAGACCCATCATAGCGCTTTGCAGGAGCTCCAGCACTCAGAATTTGGAAACACATTTATAATAGAACAATTCAGAGAATTTGTTAAAACTATTATGGGAGAAACAGAAATACATGGGGAAACTTAGATTGTTCTTGTTTTTTCATAGTAAGAAAGAAAAAGGATGTGATTTCAACGAACATGTGAGGGTGATATAAAACGAACATAAATAAGGACTAACCCGCAAGGATTGTATCTTATGTGGGGGGCAGATACTATGAAGAATTTCAAAAACGAGAAATTGAAGAGTCAAGGAGAAACATAAACTGAGAGGGGGGACGGAAGGTGATGCAATTGTGAAACGTTCAATTAGACTTCACTTCTTGTGATGCTTCTTGAAGTGATGGTAGATGTTTTGTCGGTGTCCGGTGGTGTATGGGCAAGCGGTGCAGGAGAAGACGGTGTAGTTGCCGGTGACCTAAACATTTATGCGGTTTTCACTCCACAATACTAGGATCACTAACCTGGTCGAGAGCTCGTCCCATTCCCACCACTTTTCCTTTGTGCATGACCTCCTGTCTGAAAAAAAGGGAAACAGGTTCAGAACGAGTTGTTCAACTCACTTTGGTGGTCCTCGACGTGCTCCTCCCACTGAATTGGCTCCACCTCGACCAGCGGCGCCGGCTGGAGTTCCATGTGCCACTGGATCACCTCCATTCTGAGCAGTCGGAGAAGAAGGATACTGGGTCACCAGAGCTTGCACTTGAAGAGGACGAACAGGTTGCTGCTGGTGAAGACTTTGAGCAGCGGCGGTTTCATCTCTCAATTTGCAGATTCTTGCTCTTTTCGGTCTTTGAGGTGTTGCAGTCGTTGGTGGTCTTCTTCCTCCTCGTCGTCCACTCCTCTTCGGAGGATCCTGCGGTTCCAGATTGTTCTCCGATGGTGTTGCTCCCACAACTGCTTGAAGAAAGAGGGCCAGAAGATCATCATTTGATTGGCTTTCTAGAGCTGCTGGGAGAACTTCTGAAGCCGGTGATTCGTTCCTTGGCTCCTCAGGCGATGAAGCGTCATTCATTACTTCATCGAAACCGTGCTCCTCGGTTTCCTCATCTCCTGTGGAATCAACGATTTCCTCGTTGATATTCGTTCTCATTGGACGGAAGGTTTCGTGAGCTGAAAAACGGAGAATGGTTAGAGATGAAGGATGAGGGTCCCCAACTCAATTGCCTGCTGCCAAAAGTTAAATGGAACTCGCCTTCTTTATCCATTGTATGTGTTTCTTGGACACTTTCCTCCTCCCGAGTGAAATCCATGATTTCCGGCTTGACATCCACATGTGTGTTGGGAGTTTTTTGAGCTGGAGGGAAACTTAAATAGAATTGGAGGGCCAGGGTGGCTTACCAGTGGAAGGAGGGGTTGAAGAGGGTTCTTGGGTTTCTCGAGATTCTGATGTGTTGGGACCATCTGAAACAATATAGCCTCATTCTGAATAGCGTCTATTAGACTTACCAGGAAGCCTCAATATCCCCTCGTAGAGCTCATTCACCCATTGCATATCTCCGGTCGTCTTTAGACGCTCGACGACCATGTTGTGCTCTCGAATGATGGTTTCCAGAACCACGGCTCTTCTCCGTTCCTCTTCTTTCTTCTCCTTTTGCATCACCAAAGTGTTCACCGGCACCACTGTCTCTTTCCGAGATCCCGCGATCGTGTTGCTGGAAAACATCAGGGGTTAGAAAACTAGACTACTCCTATCGAAAGCGTGCAGTGTTGCGTCCATTAGATTCCAATCGCCACAAGCCCCGCCTACTTTTCTTTTCGAAATGGTTCGGCGCGCCTTCTATGAGATTTGAATTCTAACTCCGTTTATTTTTTGGGAAACTCAGAATAGCTCTTGGAAGCCTCAATCTAAAGCCCCAAAATGTGGGCGGACTCTTTCTAGATCCTAGTTTTTGGGATCAACGACAATGACGGGACTAGAGAATCGTAGGGAGGAGCGAACTCGGTGGTTGGATGTGAATGACCCCGCCCACTTCTGTGGATTTTTTTCCAGTCTAGAAACTCACCTGGAAATGGTCGATGGATGCATGGCTGGAAGGGGGTTGATTGATGATTGATTGGAGAGGGTAGAGAAACAGCGACCTGTAAATCAAGTCATGGGAAGGGGTGAGCGGTCACTAGGTCGATGAGCAACTGGAAAGCAAAAATCTCAAAAAATCATCTATGAAAGGAAGACGATGGAAAGAGTAATAAAACACGGAAAGAGTAATGAAACAACAATGAGAAAATTATTCAACAAGAATTTTGTAGAGGATTAAGAAGGATCGAATTTGACGTTAAATCGGATTTTCTGAGAACGATTCTGAGATTCTGAGATTCTTGGATTCTCTGAGATTTTGAGATTCTGAGATTCTAGGATTCTGAGTCTCTAGGATTCTGAGACTCAAATCCTCTTAGAAAGATTCTGAGATTCTCTGAGAGAGAGATTCTGAGATTCTAAGGTTCCCAGGAATCCTGAGAGGGTTTCTTTAAATCAACAAAGAGAAAATGAATTAAGAAGAATCGAATAGAGAACTAAGAAAAATTGAATAGACAATTTAAAAAAATTGAATGAGTGCTTGTTGACGCAAAATTTGACGGTAAATCGGATAGTTTGCTGAGAATGGAAAAAAAAAATCTCACTCAAGTTCAGTGAATCCGAGATTCTGAGATTCACTGAGAGATTTTCTGAGATTCTAAGATTTCAAGACTCTCTGAGATTCTAAGATTTCAAGACTCTCTGAGATTCTGAGATTTATTGAGATTATTGAAAAGTGAAGATGGTAAATTTGAAAAAATAATGAAAATTAATTAAGAAGAATCGAATATAGAGTTTTAAAAAATTGAATAGAGAATCAAAAAGAATTGAATGATTGCTTGACGCAAAAGACGCTATATCGGAAAGTTTGCTAAAAATGAAAAAAGAGCACAAAATTTTATGAAAACTCCTTTAAAAAAAGCCTGAAATCCAACAAGAAACAAAGAGAAAAAAAAAGAAAATGAGATGGCTTTGAGATAATGAGTACGGTAACACTTGTTTTCCTGGGTGTCTCCCTCGCCTGCACATCTTACTTACCTTTCTCTTTCTTTCTCACTCTTTCTCTGCGCTGTCCCAACATGGCTCGGCTGCAGAGAAATAGCGAATACGGGAAAGAGAGAGGCAGAGAGAGGGGAGTTGGTGATGTTGAAGGGGGTGGTCGACACGTGTGTGTGTGTCAACAGAAGCGACGACCGCCGCTCTCATTCCCCTTTCATCTGGGCACATTGGCATTGATTGAGTATTTTGGTACCCGTGGAGAATGCGAGAATGTCTTCTGTCCTATTCGTGACTTTCGGCTATTACAGATGGAGTATGCACAATACGCTGACGGTGAGTTACGTATTAAGAAAAGATTCTTTGATTGAAATACTATCAATTTCAGACGCGGAACGAACTCTACACAAAAGCCATGGAGACAATTGGAATGTCTAAGACAGTGGTCCAACTTTTGCATCGAGTCCCTGAGATCGACTACACCGCTGGTACGGAGACAATGTTTTGTTATGATTGATTTTCGATTGTCAAAGTTATCATTATAGTGTTCTGATTATAATAAAAAATTGGTTTTCGAAATATTGAAAAGGCTCGAACTTTTACTAAATTTTGTTAACCAAAAATTGGAATTCTTAAACTCCAAAATTTCGTCACTTTATGAGCGGGAAAAATTTAATTATTTTAAAGTCCCCCGCTGACTTTTTCTTTGACACTTTTTTTGACTATTCAAGACTACTCGGGACTTTTTGAAACTTTCCGGAATCAAACAAATTCGAGACTTTTTGAAACCGAAAAGTTTTTTTTTATCTCGAAATTTTCAGATGTTGGGGGAAGTGGAAAAGTTGAGCGACAGTTAGGCTAATCATCTTTTCTCTAGAAGGTTCAATAGTTGTGTTTTTTTTATTGCTCTTTCTGTTATTGATTCTGTGATCCAAAAGAATAAACAACAGAAAAATTCATGAACAAAATGTATTATTTTAAAAAAATCCAGAAACAAAAAAAATCTGAGATCAAAACAACTTGAATTATTACTTCTAGATTTTATTATTGTAAGAGAGCAAAACCTCTCTTGGGCTGACGGACCCTCTTCTTCGGGACTTCCGGATTCTCGACCTCCCTATTCTCGACCTCCGCATCCTCTGGAACCTCCGTCTTTCTTTTCTTCTCATCCACTCTCCTTTTTCTCAAATTCTCCTCCTCCTTCTTCTCCATCTTCTCCTGAAAAGAATGAAAAATTTTGGTGTAGATGTCTAGATTTCGAAGGATGCAAGAATTCAAAATCTTACCGCCCAGATTCTCTCCTCTCGATCCCAGTACCACTCCGCCACCTTCTCCTCATACTCATTGTCCCTGGCCACATGATTGGGCACGAGATCTCTACCATACTCGAGCGGTCCGACAAGCTGAAAATTTGTAGATAATAAGACTGGTATATTTGCAATCGAATGGTATAAAGATCATAAAGTTTGGTGCATTTTGAGCCGAGATACAGTCGAAAATCTGAGGAGGTCAGATTGTTCTAGAATTCTCGCAGATATCTGTTTTGAAGGTTTCCGGCTCAGAATTTTGAGCTAAACTCGAATTTGAAAGTTTTTTTGGCCTAAAAACAATGTAGTCTCAAAAA
Source organism: Caenorhabditis sp. 40 LS-2015 (assembly GCA_900536305.3). Classification (NCBI taxonomy): domain Eukaryota; kingdom Metazoa; phylum Nematoda; class Chromadorea; order Rhabditida; family Rhabditidae; genus Caenorhabditis; species Caenorhabditis tribulationis. Next base: position 12,334 of record LR545991.1, on the reverse strand, counting down.
ATTTCAGATTCTGAATCTCAATATTGCGAAATTGAAAATTCAATTCTATGAGAATTTGGTTTTCAGAATCTCAAAACCCGAAAATTTCGAGTTTGAAACCTTTCCCACTCAAATTTTTTTTTCCTCAACCTGAATTTCCCATCTATTTTCACCCCCAGAATCCCCCAAAACCTCACATTATGTTTCTTCCGGACATCCTTCTCCCTCCGGTTGATCGCCTCCTCTCCCACTCAAAATTTCCTTCTCAACCCAAATTTCCCATTTATTTTCACCCTAGAATCGTCATAAACCTTACCTTCTGCTTCTTCCGTACATCCTTCTCCCTCCGGTTGATCGCCTCCACCGCGAAACGGCTTAACTGCACGTTTCCGATGGGCTCACCCTTCAGTCTCTTGAACTGTTCCTCAGTGACGTCGAAACCGTCCTTGTAGACGGAAGTTTTATTGAACTCGCCATAACCCGTGCTGAACTTCTTGAAGGCGTCGATGAGCGGGTAGGCGGAGACTGATGGGCGAGTAGCGGGCATTATTTTTCCTGGAAAACGAATGGGTAAGTCAAAAAAACAGAACACTTTGCAGAATGAAAAAAAAACTATACTCACGTTCAATCACCCAGATCAATTGATTTCAGCATGTGCGACGTTTTGCCATTTTCAGATCAATCGAATCAGTTGTCTATGTTTCTTCTTTTCGTGGATCTTGTTTGGTTTGGATCTCTTCTTTAGACGTCTTATTGATTTTTGATATTGTGTCATCGTCGACGAGGGTGGAATGAATCTGAAAGTTTCGATCATTTTTGAAAAAATGAGACTAGAAATGCTTACCTTATAAAGAAAATAAGAAGACAAAGGCCGTTTCGAACAGTCAACAGCCTGGGGTGGAGGACACGAAATGGAGTATGAACTGCTCTGCTACTGGTCCAACCAAGCAACATACTCCATGATATCCTCGAATGAATAAATGATTCTCGAGTCCTACCTGAGGGTTTGCAGGATGATGGGTACAAACTCCGCCCCTCGTAGACCTGTGTGTTTTACGATGGTTTTCCCATCACCTTTGGGTGGTAAAGATAGGGTGAGTGAGTGGGAGTCTCATTGTTTGAAAAAACAAACAATGAGACTCCCCCTCACTTACACTACCTTTACAACTTCAACAATGATGGGAGACCCATTTTAAAACACACAGGTCTGCGAGGGGCGGAGTTTGTACCCATCACCCTGCAAACCCACAGGTAAGACTCGAGAATCATCCATTCACTTGAGGATTTCCAGATGGAGTATGTGGCTATCCATATTCCATTTGGTGTCCTCCACCCCAGGCTGTTGACTGTTCAAAACGGCCTTTGTCTTCATATTTTCTTTATAAGGTAAGAGTTTCTAGTTTTATTTTTTTAACAAAATGATTGAACTTTTCAGATTGATTTCACTCTCCCATCACCAACTTCCTGTTTTCAATCTCGTCTCCTTACGGTAAGATTTTTCAAGCCCACCACCGTTAACCATTTTTTATGAGAGAGAAAAAGAGAGAGAGAGAAAAAGAGAGAGAGAGAAAAAGAGAGAGAGAGAAAAAGAGAGAGAGAGAGAAAAAGAGAGAGAGAAAGAGAGAGAGAGAGAGAAAGAGAGAGAGAGAGAGAAGTGAAATTTTCAAATCTGCTCAATTAGCCGAATCGGTCTTTCTCCATTGCCCTTTCTGACACATTAAACCTCAATACAGACATTCAAATGTGGCCTTTACGGCTTTTTTGTCTCTTCTGTACAAACAGCCTTCTCTTCTTTCCTCTCTTCATTTCTCTCTGCGTCTCCTAAGTTCCAGTGCTCTTTCTCATACATAAGGCCTCAAAGATCAGAATGGACAGGCAAAGGATATTAGTCTCCTCTCATTCCTCTTTGCGTCTCCTTCTCTCCGTCCCAGCCCCTCCCCCCTTGCCGGTCGTCATTTCTCATTTTCTGCCCTAGGCCGCTGTCTGTTTAGCTGGCCCCCATTCTGTATTACTGATTTTTCTAAAAATCCTACATATTCTGAACATTTTTAATAGATCTGAAACAGTGAGTTTTCCATTACAAATTTGAAAGAAAATCGAAAATCAAAAAAACCGATTAGATGTCATTTTCAGGATATCGAGTACGATATCCACGAGACGGTCGACACTGTGTACGACATCCTCCTGATCAACTACCCGGACGATATCGTCAATGCGAATCAGGAGGGTCGCCTTAGAGATAGAGTGCAAGGGATGCAGCCGACGATGAAGATGGAGCACGTGGTGGAGATGTTCAGGAAGTTCTTGAAGGACTGGTCGAAGTTCAAGCCGGATCGTGAGGTGAGTATTTAAAAAAATCGGGAGATCTGAAATATACCAGTTTTAAGCCCATCATCCACGAGTAGCCGGAGCCCCAAAGTCCCAACGTCAACCACGGAAGCAGAAGCTGAAAGAAGAGGATAGTCCGAAGAAGGTGGTCCAGCAGGAGGCTCCGTATCAGGAAAGATCAGTATGCATCTACTGCTCTCAAACCAGCTTCTGAAACTAGATGGTGCCAGTTCCAACTCTCTCGGAACGTCGAGCTCAATGGATCGCAAAGCTGGGAGCCGGATTCAAAAACCAGCTGGATGAGAGCGCAGGAGCAACCTTCATCTGCAAGACTTACTTCGTCGTCGGAGCGTTTTTGCCGAATGGAGAGCTCAAGGATGAGGCGCTGCCGTTCCCGATTCATGTGGAGGACGCCTATGAGATTGTGGATTGGAGGACGATCAAGTTGGAGGAGCCGGATGATCCGAATGCAGAGTTGGTGGACTTGACGGACGACGCTGAGGATTGGGATCAGCCTTCGGATGGATTTTTTGTTTGTTTGCTCACTTTTTGATTTTGCCAAGTTTTTGTTTCATTATGCAATTATTTGATAACATAAATAATAAATGTGCACACGTTTTCCAAAAGTTTGAAGATTTTTTCATACAGATTCTAGGATCCTTTGGAAACTCGAGTGAAATGAATTCTAAAGTTTCAAAACGTTGCTGACCCCGCACTTCCCGAGAGTGTCAAAAAAACCTCCGCAATTAGACGAATTTTGACATCAGAAGACATGAAGGACAGACATTCGAAAAAGATTGGATCTAGTCAACCTTCCCCTCACCCCTTCTTTCCCGATACACAACGACTCTGCCGCCTGCCTACATCTGTTCTCTTTGCCCATTCGGTTCCTCTCCATTGCTCGTTCTGTCCCATCAAACCTCAGTTGGAAAGGACAGGCAATCAAATGCGGCCTCTACGTGTTTCTTGTCTTTTTTCTGTACACAGCCCTCTATTCCATCCTCTCATCATTTCTCTCTGCGTCTCCTAGAGTCCAGTGCCCTTTCTCATACATAAGGCCTCAATGATCAGAATGGACAGGTAAGGATATTTGCCTCCTCTCAATCCTCTCTGCGTCATTTTTCCTCTCTGCGTCTCTTTCTCTCGTCCCAGCCCCTTACCTGTGCAAAACTATCGCGCGAAATACTTTCCCTGGAGAAAAATTGGTATTGAGCCCACATGAGCTCATATTTTGTCAAATCGAAAATCGAAAAAGACGGGCATCATTCAGGGCGCATTCCTGATAACCTGTGAAAATTTGGGAAAGTTTGGTCCAGTGGTGACTTTGCTAGGGCGGGAGACACGACACACACGCACACACACACACACACACACACACACACACACACACACACACACACACACACACACANNNNACCACACACACACACACACACACACACACACACACACACACACACACACACACACACACACACACACACACACACACACACACACACACAGAATTTTGCATTTGTTAATAGTAAAGATATATTCTCTTTGACCCTCGTCTCTCTGCGTCAGACTGTGTGCAACCCCAGTGTGCGCTCGCCAGAGACGAACACCCCGCGCACTCCTTTGTTTGCACACTATTTCTCGATGTTTTTCTCAGTGGTGGAGACGAAGGGTTTCCCGCATTCATTTGCAACATTTGTTGCGCCGCTCTATCTTTTCGTTTCGCCGAGTTTATTACGGACCGTTTTCCAATCTTCTGGCGCTCGTTTTTCGATTTTTCTCGTTCAAGATTTTGCGTAGAAATATTGGAAACAATTTTACATCTAAACTTGGAAAAATTCGCAATTCAGAAATCAGAAAAAAACATGTCCCAACCTTGATTCGTTGGCATTTATTGATTTTGGAAACCTTTTCTATCCGTTTGCCATAATTATTTCTTGTTTATTGGTTTCCTAGCCTCTCTTCTCTTTTCAACATTTTTTTTTCGCAACTTCTTCTCGCTTTTACACCAACTGCTTTCCCTTCTATTATCTTTCATTTTTACAGATCAACCGACACTCCAACGAGACATGCCAACTTCTCGCCGTCCAAACGTGAAATCTCCAAAGCGATATCGCTCATCGGATAGCGAAGACAATGATAAGGTGGGTATATTGGTGGAACTGAACGTATAAGCAACCAAAAGAAATGAGATCTAGACCTAATTAGAATGAAACAAAAGCCAAAGCAAGCAAGCGCGCTCTATTGAGAATAGTAGTATAGAGATGCCCACACTTTTTTAAAGATTTTTGAGTAGATCTTTGGGGGTTAAATATCAAGCTCAGAAAAAACCCCGAAGACCTACTCAAAAATCAAAAAAAAGTGAAAAAAAGTTCCATCAAGAAGCCAAAAGTAACAGGACGTGGCAGAGGACGTGATGCTACTCGAGGGGCTAGTCGAGGTGCTAGTCGTGATGCTTGTAGTGGTCGTGAAGGTGTCACCGCTATCACTGATGGTGATAATCCATCTGAAGAGGGCACTTTCTCTGGTGGCAAAAGAAAACGTGGTCGCCGCCGTCGCGGTCGAGGTCGTGGACCGAAGGCTGATGGTCAACCACCAGCGAAAAGAAGAAACAAGAAGCAACATTCTGATGAGCTCCAGAAGTGCCTCAGACTCATGGAGGAGTTCGAAAAGAAGATACATAATGTGAGTGATAACCCAACAACAAGTACTCAACTTCAGGGTATCTGTTTTTCAATAGCTCTCTGATTTTAGAAAACTATGATCATGATTTTCAGAATTACACCTCCCCCTTCCGCTTGCCAGTCGACGCTGCACTTCTCGGGCTTGATGATTATCACCAAATTATCAAATGGCCAATGGATATGTCCACAATGAAGAGGAAACTCGTCGGCGAGGAGTATGAAACTGCGGTCGAGTTCAAGAAAGACTTTCAAAGGGTAAGTGGAAACGTAGCCTTTGACTCAACCATTTTTTGAATTTTTCAGATGATCAACAACTGCCTCACCTACTACGACGACAATGAACCGGAAGGCGAGATGGCCATCGAGTTCCGCGAGGAATTCGTTGCTAAATGGAGAAAGGAGTTCCCAGAGGACCTGGACGACTTTGCTTATAAGGGAAGTGAAGACAATGCTTCTGATGTAGAAGATGAAGTCTTCCTCGACGATGGAGAAGAGGATCACGATATGGGAGTGAAAGCTGTATCGCCGGGATGGGAAAAAGTCAAGTCTGCTGAAAAGGCAGGAGAGACACAAGCTGCCAAGTCTGAATATCACGATGACAATGAGGATGAGCGCCATGAGAAAGAGGACTCCATCGATAAGAAGAACAGACTGGATGATGATCGTGACAGAGCCTCATGTAAGTTTCCACCCTGTTTTAGATCAAGCGTTGTTTTCAAACCCATACATAGAGTGAATAGAATTTGAAGTTTTCCAATTTCAGCGTACATCACAACTGCTGCCAATACGACTACTCCATCTGGTGTTGCTGCTTCGTTGCCAAAGGCAGTCGAGCTGATCATGACGTTTCCATCGGAACCTCAAGCTGCGTGTTCTTCTGAAACCCAGGCAACTTCTGCTGACGTCACCTTTTCTGAAGAGCAACCACAAACTGTTTCTGCTCAGCCAACTATCAGCCATGCCACCGATTCTACCATCGAGGCAGACTCCACTGACGCCTAGATCTTTGTAGACCAAATTGTTGTATTTAGGTTTAATAATCCTCGCGGGCTAAAACTGAATCCTTTCAAAAATTTATTATTCCCATGTTTTTTCAAGTTAGAGTCATTCTTATTTTCTACAAACTTTTTTATCCCTCAAGCTCGGACCCTTTCCCAACGATATTATATCCGAGTGCTTTTTTTCAAATGTCCGTATGATATGTTCAAATCCTGCCCGTGTTTCTCTCTCTTCAAATTTTCGACCTATTTCGATCACAATTGATACCACTTAAGCGCTCCTCCTCAATATATACCTATATACTCCCCAAAATTAAAAAATATCGAATAATCTACATCTGAATTCTTCCGAGATGTAACTATTTTCATGCTCACTAGCAGGTTTCGTTTAGATATACTTTGAGAATTTTCTCAAAATTGGCACACTGGTAGTTTTTGATACGCTGAAAACAATGAGAGAAAAATTATCTGCCCGTAGGTGACTAGAAGCTCAAAATCTTGTCTGAAAGTTTCAGTCATTTTTTAACGCATTTTCATGCCCTCGAACGCCTCCCAATCCCCCCTCTGCTCATTGCCCTCCGGCGCCATAGATTTCAATGGCAGCGTGGTGTAGGTGGGAAGAGAGGCGACTGGGAATGGTGACTCTGTGGTTCGACCCCGCACTTTTGAAACTTTTTTTGATTTCTTTTTCCGTACATTTTTTTCCATCATCACACCTTGCAGAGCAAGGTTCAAGCATTTTCTACATAATATCGTCTTGGAAATACACCGAATATAGCTTTCAAGTTTTTGAGAAAACAAATTTGACGAAAGGTCCGTTTTCAGTTATTTTTTGATGAGAAAAACAATTGTTTTCAAGACGATATTATGTAGAAAATGCTTGAACCTTGCTCTGCAAGGTGTGATGATGGAAAAAAATGTACGGAAAAAAAAATCAAAAAAAGTTTCAGTTTCAGGTGCGGGGTCGAACCACAGAGTCACCATTCCCAGTCGCCTCTCTTCCCACCTACACCACGCTGTCATTGAAATCTATGGCGCCGGAGGGCAATGAGGAGAGGGGGGATTGAGAGGCGTTCGAGGGGATGAAAATGCGTTGAAAAATGACTGAAACTTTCAGACAAGGTTTTGAGCTTCTAGTCACCTACGGGCAGATAATTTTTCTCTCATTGTTTTCAGCGTATCAAAAACTACCAGTGTGCCAATTTTGAGAAAATTCTCAAAGTATATCTAAACGAAACCTGCTAGTCAAGTTAGTTTCAAGTTAGTATTGTCTACGGACTCTTTTATCACTCAAACTAGGTCCCTTGTTTTATCTCTATTTTCCCGTCGAAATTCTATCCGAATGCTCTTATTTTCAAGTCCGTATGATATGTTTTAATCCAGTTTGTCTTTCTCTCAAATTTTTTGACCTGTTTCGATCACCATTGACAGTGACCCCACTTGATAGATGTATGCCCCTATACTCCTTAATATAATATTTTTCATAGTTATAATGATTCCAGTAATAAACTGTTGTCGTCGGATCCTCTACTTCTCAATCTAGCAACATTCACACTATCTAACTTGTGGGAAAAGCCTTTGGAAAACATATAGGCCTGCGAGGGGCACCTGAAATCAACTGACCAAGAAATGCCACGATGTATATGAATCAGAGTTTTTAGATGTTTTTTTTGGCAATACACAATCTCGTGGTAACCTAGCCTAACAAAACCCCAAAATACAAGCTGCCCTCTTTCAGATTTATGGGCTTCAAAACACTTTGAATTTTTCTGAAATTCTGTTATGCCCACTTTGTGAGCTCGTACATTACTTGGTCAATTTTCAAGATACAGATTATGTTTTTAGCTCAAACAAAGGCTCGAAACCACCATCTCTCTCCTGGTTGTGGCCGTAGATTCCTTCAATGTCTGATCTCTCGGGCAATGGTAACCTTTCTTCCTGTTTACTTTTCAATCTGATTTTATTCCAGACGATGAGCCAGATCCCCTCTCCAATTTTCGTCGGGGAACCTTTTCTGTAACTACTGCTGAGACAACTTCTAGGGGCCTCAGTCTAGCCATTGCTCGCCATAGTTTTACCAAAGCACAAAAAGCCGACATGTATTGCTCACCAAGTGCTACCCTCTGATCCAAATTTTTGAATTTTCGGAAAAAAAGTTTGAAATGATTAAAAATTATTTTGGTAATTTGTTGAGTTTTTTCTGAACTAAAAAAGGATATGGTGCAACTTTTTTTTCGCTCTTTTGTCTTTGACATGTTTTGAATATCTTTTGTCGAAAGTTATGAAAACTTGGGTCAAACACGAAGTCGGAAAAAACCGATCTTTTGCACAATCTTTTTAACTATCACAAAATGGCTCCCCATCATGAATAAGGGCGTAACGTTTTAGGCATTTTTGAGTTGATGATAATTTTTATGATAAATTTTTCCCATCCAGGACAACCCTACTGCAACTTTGGATTTTTTTTTTGCTTGGATTTCTCCGAGTTTACAGTTTTCAAATGTTTTCTGTCTTTGATGAAAGCAATCAAGTGTTCAGACATTTATTCAATAACATCAAAAGAGGAAGGAACATGAGCATGCGGTATCCTAAAGTGTATTTGGTAAAACAATAATCTTTCAATGTAATTACTGGAGACCGCACTTTACACAATACAAATCGTCGCAATATGCACATTGAACAAAGGAAAAAGAGTTGCAGTTGTTTGACGACGCTTTTACTATTCTTGTGTCTACGTGTCTGCTCGTGAAACCCAGTTGTTTCTTCATGTTGTGTAGCCATCCTGTGGACGCCTTAAATAGATTTCGATGTATTGAGACAAAACGTTTTCTAAACGTACTCTAAAGTTTTCCAAACCAAAAACAAACCGATCTCGCGTTGCCACTTCCATCATTTGCTCACAATTGCCTTGATGTTTGACGCAGCGGAGTTTTCGACTTCTTCCAGTCCCAGTTGAAGAGAAGAAGGATTTGGGGACCCTGTGGAAGGTCTTCCTCTGCGACCACCTCCTTTGCGAGAAGATACCTCGTTACCAACTGCCAGCGAAAGTGTGCACGTTGATTCACAAGACTGTCGGATGTGGAGATCATTGGTGTCTTGCGAGGCAGATCGATTGTCCATTGGTGGTCTTCATGACAAACGAGGTATTCTTCGAGTCGGCTTCATGGATCGTCCGGGAGAATCCATTGATCTTCATGACGTCGTTTCCTTCTCCGACATGCTTGCAATCCCATAGATTGGAACTTGATCGGCACGACCGAGTTTTTGATGGCTCCAACTTCACGGTTGTATCGTTGGATGTACTGGAGGGTGGGAAGGTACTGCTGAAAGGCAGGGGAGTAGTCGTTGGATTGATACTGTAGAGATGGGAAAAGACACATGAAAATGGTGATGGGACGGTGAAATTAACCTGAAAAGTTTGATCATACTATCTACAAAATAACACCAAAAATTCTTACCTTCTACAGAAAATAAGAAGACAGAGGCCGTTTTGAACAGTCAACAGCCTAGGGTGGAGGACACCAAATGGAATATGGACTGCCCTGCTACTGGTCCAAAAAAGGAAATTATTGAACTTCCCATTCAGACCAGTCTCATCGCAGCCAGATACTCCATCTGGATATCCTCAAATAAATGGATGGTTCTAAAGTCTTACCTGTAGGTTGTCTCACTGTCTGTCTCATTGTTTTTCCCCTCACACACCCTACCTTTACCACCCAACAATGATGGGAGACCCATTGTAAAACACACAGGTCTGCGAGGGGCGGAGTTTGTACCCATCACCCTGCAAATCCACAGGTAAGACTTGAGAATCCTCCATTCATTCGAGGATATCCAGATGGAGTATGTCTGCGATGGGACCGGTCTTAATGGGAAATTCTATAATTTCCTTTTTTGGACCAGTAGCAGAGCAGTCCATGTTTCATTTGGTGTCCTCCACCCCAGGCTGTTGACTGTTCAAAACGGCCTTTGTCTTTTTATTTTCTCTAAAAGGTAAGAATTTCTAGTTTAATTTTTTCGACAAAATGATTAAACTTTTCAGATTCGTTTACCCTCCCATCACCAACTCCTTGCTTACAAACTCATCTTTTCACGGTAAGATTTTTCAAGCCCACCATCATTATCCATTTTTGTATGAGAGAGAGAGAGAAAAAGCGAGTGAGAGAAGTGAAATTTCCCTTTCCTCACAAACGACCGCCTGTTCAAATCTGTTCTATTTGCCGAATCGGTCCTCCTCCATTGCCCTTTCTTACACATTAAACCTCAATTTGCGAAAAGGACAGGCAATCAAATGCGGCCTTTACGGCTTTTCTGTACACACCGCCTTCTCTTCTTTCCTCTTCATTTCTTTCTCCGTCTCCTAGTGTCCAGTGACCTTTCTCATACATAAGGCCTCAAAGATCAGAATGGAGAGGCAAAGGATTTTTGTCTTCTCTCATTCCTCTCTGCGTCTCCTTCTCTCCGTCCCAGCCCCTCCCCCCTTGCCGGCCGTCATTTCTCATTCATTTCGTTTTCCGCCCTAGGCCGGTGACTGTTTAGCTGGCCCTCATTCTGTATTGTTGATTTTTCTAAAAATCCTACATATTCTGAACATTTTTAATGGATCTGAAACAGTGAGTTTCCCATTACAAATTCGAGAGAAAATCGAAAGGCAAAAAACCGATTAGATGCCATTTTCAGGATATTGAGTACCATATCCACAAGACGGTCGACACTGTGTACGACATCCTCCTGATCAACTACCCGGACGATATCGTCAATGCGAATCAGGAGGGTCGCCTTAGAGATCGAGTGCAAGGGATGCAGCCGACGATGAAGAGGAGCACATGGTGGAGATGTTCAGGAAGTTCTTGAAGGACTGGTCGAAGTTCAAGCCGGATCGTGAGGTGAGTATTTCAAAAAAGTCGGAGATATGAAATATACCAGTTTTAAGCCCATCATCCACGAGTAGCCGGAGCCCCAAAGTGCCAACGTCAACCATGGAAGCAGAAGCTGAAAAAAGAGGATAGTCCGAAGAAGGTGGTCTAGCAGGAGACTCCGCATCAGGAAAGAGCAGCCTGCATCTACTGCTCTCAAACCAGCTTCCGAAACTATATGGTGCCAGTTCCAACTCTCTCGGAACGTCGAGCTCAATGGATCGCAAATCTGGGAGCCGGATTCAAAAACCAGCTGGATGAGAGCAAAGGAGCCGCCTTCATCTGCAAGACACACTTCGTCTTCGGAGCGTTTTTGCCGAATGGAGAGCTCAAGGATGAGGCGCAGCCGTTCCCGATTCATGTGGAGGACGCTTATGAGATTGTGGATGGGAGGATGATCAAGTTGGAGAAGCCGGATGATTCGAATGCCGAATTGGTGGACTTGACGGACGAAGCTGAGGATTGGGATCAACCATCGACTTCGGATGGATTTTTTGTTTGTTTGCTCACTTTTTGATTTTACCGGGTTTTTGTTTTATTATGCGATTATTTGATAACATAAATAATAAATGTACACACGTTTTCCAAAAGTTTGAAGATTTTTTCATGCAGTTTCTAGGATCTTTTGGAAACTCAAATGAAATGGATTCTAAAGTTTCAAAACGTCGCTGACCCCGCACTTCCCGAGAGTGTCAAAAAAACTTCCTCAATTAGACGAATTTTGACATCAGATGACATGAAGGACAGACATTCGAAAAGATTGGATCTGGCCAACCTTCCCCTCACCCCTTTTTTCCTGATACACCACTACTCTGCCGCTGCCTGCATCTGTTCTCTTTGCCCATTCGGTTCCTCTCCATTGCTCTTTCTGTCCCATCAAACCTCAGTTGGAAAGGACAGGCAATCAAGTGCGGCCTCTACGTCATTCTTGTCTTTTTTCTGTACACAGCCCTCTATTCCATCCTCTCATCATTTCTCTCTGCGTCTCCTAGAGTCCAGTGCCCTTTCTCATACATAAAAACCTCAATGATCAGAATGGACAGGTAAGGATATTTGTCTCCTCTCAATCCTTTCTGCGTCATTTTTCCTCTCTGCATCTCCTTCTCTCGTCCCAGCCCCTCCTACTTTGCCGGTCGTCATTTCTCATTCAATCAGTTTTTTTGCCCCAGGTTGGCGTCTGTTTTGCCGACCTCACATGTTTTGCTCACCAAGTGCTACCCTCTGATCCGAACGACTATGGGGGCAAAAAATTGCCCACCTAGATATAAGAACTTCCACAAAGGGAATTTTTGAAGAAATTATTTTTTCTCGAGTTATGACGATTTTTTAAAATTGCGAAAAAAAAAGTTTAAAATGACCGTATTTTGGTCATTTTTTGAGTTTTTCTAAAAATCAAAGTGGGATGTATAAGAACTTTTTTGCTCTTATCTTT
>LR545986.1:0-28740 GCA_900536305.3 Caenorhabditis sp. 40 LS-2015 | reverse complement strand
CTGGAGAATCCAGAAAGATCCTGGAGGATACTGGAAGATCCTGGAAGATCTTGGAAGATTCTGGAGGATCCAGAAAGATCCTGGAGGATCCTGGCGGATCCTGGCGGATCCTGGAAGATCCAGGAGGATCCAGGAAAATCCTGGAGGGTCCTGGAAAAAGCTGGAGGATCCAGAAAGATCCTGGAAGATCTTGGAAGATTCTGGAGGATCCTGGAGAATCCTGGAGGATCCTGGAGGATTCTGGAGGATCCTGGCGGATCCTAGAGGATCCTGGGGGATCCTGGAAGATCCAGGAGGATCCAGAAAAATCCTGGAGGGTCCTGGAAGATACTAGAAGGTCTTGGAAGATTCTGGAGGATCCAGAAAGATTCTGGAGGATCCAGAAAGATTCTGGAGGATCCAGAAAGATCCTAGAGAATCCAGAAAGATCCTGGAGGATCCAGAAAGATCCTGGAGAATCCTGAAAAATCCTGGAGGATCCTGCAGGGTCCTGGAAGATCCTGGAGGATCCAAAATGATCCTCGCGGATCCAAAAAGATGCTGGCGGAGCCTGAAGGATCCTGGATGATCCTGGAAGATCATGAAAGATCCAGGAAGATCCTGGAGGATCCTGAAAGATCCTGAAGAATCCAGAAAGATTCTGGAAAATCCTGGAGAATCCAGAAAGATCCTGGAAGATCTTGGAAGATTCTGGAGGATTGTAGTTTTCCTCTGAATGACCCCATTACATCCGTTCAAAAACTAGAAGTTCGAAAAAATTCCTAGGCCACCACTTCAAAACACTTACAACTCGATTAAGAACCGGAATCGCCAAGCTAGCCAACTTGTCAAGTGTAACCAAATTTGATGCACCATTAGTTGGTTGAAAATCACAATAACGACTTCTGTCTCAAACACGTCGAAATGTTATAGGACTACGCCGTTTGTTCATTCAGAAATTGGATTTTCGTTCATTTTTGCCCAGAATCCTTCTTTAACTTTGCCATTCTTGTCATGTTTTTTTACTGAGAAAGTTTGGGAAAAAATCAAGAAAAATCGGCAAAAACTCGAAGGCTGAACTCAAAAACAGTTATGAAAAATGCAAAACATAGGATGGGTAAATAGACCATCATTTGCAGGGGAGGGAGGGGGCCGAACAGTCTGGAACGGCGTACCCTGACTCAACTACCACAGTCGGTGTCGTACTCGACCCCTCTGGACTGTATAGATTGGTAGACAGGAGCGCTAACAACTCTACTGTACCTGCACATCTGCGGGAGGACAGGAGGGGAAACAAGAACCTTCGGACAATGAGTCGTCGGTGGGACCAACATTGAGTACGGAAAAGACTACACCTTTTCGTGTGGTGAAGACAATTGCTTTCCTCTGGGCAGGAAGATTGAAACATTAGTTTCTAGTTATCATTGAGATGTTAAATCCACGTCTCCTGAAATAACAGGAAAACGGACAACGCGACAAACGTTTTGATGATTCCAATGTTCAGGTTTTATGGAGTCATTCAGAAAAAAAAACTCAAAAATTGCAAAATAATTCCGCGAAAACTGGGAGACTAAACTAATCCGGCCGAAACTTCGGGAAAAACTAAGGAAAACTATAGGAAACATTTTGCCGAAATTGGGAGTCAAAATATTGACTCTGAAAATTAGGCTGGAATTTCAGACAAATTTTCAAAGTCGATATTTTGACCCCAAGCTTTGATAAAATGTTGTCTAGAGTTTTTTTCTATCTTTTTTCGCAGCTTTTTACCGGTTCCCTGAATAACCGGATTACATGCAAAGACATGAAATCCAAAAAATTCCTAGGCCACCACTCCAAAACACTCACAACTCGATTGAAAACCGAAATCGCCAAGCTAGCCAACTTGTCAAGTGTAACCAACGAAAATCTCAGCAACGACTGCAAAACTTCAAAAGGTAATAAGACGACACTGTTTCTATATTAAAGTGTTGAATTTCCGTTCAAAACGTGGTCAATCATTACCCAGTTGCCACCAAAGCTTAACAGTCGGACAAGGAAAAGACTTCTGTCGGTACCTAGTCACGAACTGCAAGCTCTGGTGGTTGGATCCATGAGCAAATTCTTAGTGACGGTCACTGAAATCAGTTTCGCAACTCCCATTTCCTGCTGACTTTGAGATGGCGTTAGTGAAATCTTTTCGGCTGAAAATTTCCTGAAAAATAGAAAGCTGAAACATAAATAGATAAGTTTCTTGGATGAAACCAAGTAAAGTTTAAGAAAATGACAAAAAAGTAGTATTAAAATAACTTTATTGAAATAGCCCAATCTGATGGAAAAGAGACACAAAATTTAAAAAACTGGCGGGGCTAACGATGTCGCTTATGATGATCCATCTGGAGACGTTAATGAAAATCCAGCCGGTGTACTACCGAAGACCCTGAAAGAGGTGACGCAACCACCAAATCTACATGTGTACTCCCGAAGGCCCTGAAAGAGGTGACTCAATCTTCAAACCTGCAGGTGTACTCCCCAAGGCCGCATCTGCAAAATTCCAAATCTACAGGTGTACTGCCGAAGGCCCTGAAAGAGGTGACTCAATCTCAGAATCTACAGGTGTACTCCCGAAGGCCCTGAAAGAGGTGACTCAATCTCAGAATCTACAGGTGTACTCCCGAAGGCCCTGAAAGAGGTGACGCAGGCTCTAGAACTACAAGAGAGAGGCCGATGTATCTGGAAAAAAGCAGAGACGCATCTGTCGAATATTCTACCAATTTCTATTGAAAAAACTGGTTGAACTGCAAATTCTCAGACTTTCTTATCGCAAAGCCTCCTGTAGAGATAAAAAAACATGTAATCTGACTGATCGAATCTTCTTCAAATGATAGATGTTTGCTTTTCAATAGAAAAGCTGTTACGTTCGAATTGCGCGCAAAAAATCGGAAGAGCGTACACAAGTGCGCTCCGTTGCACACACTGATGTATTGGAACACATGGAGGCATTCCTTTCTCTCTATTCTATGTGTCACGACCGTAAAAAACGGAAAAGTCGAGAGAAGAGGAAAGAAAAAAAAGAACATGAAAGTCGAGAAGATGCAGAGATAGAGATACGCAGACAGAAAAGCATGTGTGATGGCAGGCCACAAACCCCTCTTTCCTTTCATTCGCATCATCATGCCACCCAAGACCGTCGACTGTTAAAGATGGTCTCATTCTTTTCTAATTGATTTTCTATAAAATATTGCATTCTTGTACTCATTATGAACTTGTTATTCAATTTTTCTGGAAGCTGAGAAATTTTGTAAAGGTAATGTTGGTGCATTTTTATCAGTATCTGAACATTGAATTTTAGATTGCTGACCTCCTGGAGCGGGATGGTCATGTCGAGAAGGACGACCAACTCGACAATCGAATGGAGCAGGATCCAGTTGAGCCTGATGAAACGCATGTTATCGGAGAACTGAATTTGGAGCGCCAGCAAGAGCAACAGCATCTCATGGATCTTCGTGAGCAGAATCAAGGTGTTCAGAATCCAGACACAATAGACAACGATGTGGACCTCGATCTTGAACCAATTGAGCCGGTGCAAGACATATAGAATCCAGAAGTCTCTAATCTGCCCTTGAATCTAGCTCAAGCTCTCCAAGGATTTTGATGGAGATCATGTCTAAGCTCCAGACGTCAATGCTAATCCCCAGAACGATGCTGAGGCGCGACTGGATCTTGCGGAGCTGCCACAAGACCAAAACTCGATGACGCTCTTGAGGATGAAGACATGCCGGTCCTCCACCCGAACCTCGGTATGGAAGATGACGAAGAAAGGAAGATGACCACGAAGACATGCCTGCCCTTCAATTGGAAGCTTCCCGAATCGATCAAGTTCTTCGAGCAGTTGGAGAGAACTCTGCCTTCGGAAGGAACATTCTTGCGTGGCGTCAACACACCGATTCTCAATCTGCGGCTATTCAGATGCAATAAGGACTTGCATATGCTTCAAGTGGACTGAAGGAAAGGCGAGAGAGGATTTTTGAAGAGAGAAGTGAGTTGAGAGAGAAATAATCTTACCAGTTAACTTTGGAAATGTTTCAGAGAATTTGTGGGCGGCTGTGGATCAGAAAACGAGAGAGGTAGGATGTTCATCAAACGTCTGCAAGCTGAGCAAGAGGAAAAATAGTGGGTGCTTCCAATGTATGCGTGCGATTATGAGAAGGAGATTGGCGAATAAGAAGGCTTTTTTTATGATTACTGTTTTCCCTACTGTAGATTTTAATAAAATTTCGAATCAAGCAGCTCTAGATTCTCGTTGTTGTTTGTGATTCCGCGTGTTGACGCCACGCTAGAATGTACTTTCGAAAAGCAGAGTTTTGTCCAGCTTTTTTTGAGATTGATTCGGGAAGCTTCCAAATGGAGGATCGGCATGTCTCCATCATCAAGAGTGTCATAGAGTTAATGGTCTTGTGGCAGCTCGACGGTCAGAACCCATCATATCAATTTCACAGAAAAAAAACTACTCAAAAGTTCAAAATCAAACATTTGTCGTTTTGAGTGGAAACAAGTAATCTAAAAGCAGAATTTATCACTTCCCTAGTTCCCAGAAACCAATTTTCTGGTCGTTGGACTTAATCTCAGTCGACAACAAATGCCCACGACTTTTATGTGCTCAAGCCCTTTTTTTTATGAGCACAAAACTTCTCGGAGACTCGAATGCTGTTTAGCTAGAAGAAACAACCACCAGCTCACAGTTAAGTTTAAGTTTCACGGGTTTATTCAGAGAACAGGCAAGAAACTACAAAAAATGCAAAACCCCCGCGAAATTTCGGAGACTGAACAAATCCAGCTGAAACTCCGAGAAAAACTATCCTGTATGATCCTGGAGGACCCTGGAAGATTCTGGAGGATTCTGGAGGATCCTGGAGGATCCTCCAGGATCTTCCAGGACCCTACAGCATCCTCCAGAATCCTTCAGCGTCATCCAAGATTCTCTAGCGTTTTTCAAGATTCTCTATCGTTTTTCAAGATTCTCTAGCGTTTTTCAAGATTCTCTAGCGTTTTTCAAGATTCTCCAGGATCCTCCAGGATCCTCCAGGATTCTCCAGGATCCTCTAGGATTCTCCAGGATCCTCCAGGATCCTTCAGGATCCTCCAGGATCCTCTACAATCCTTCAGGATCCTTCAGGATCCTCCAGGATCCTCCAGGATCCTCCAGGATTCTCCAGGATTCTCCAGGATCCTCCAGGATTTTCCAGGGATCCTCTAGGATTCTCCAGGATCCTCCACAATCTTCCAGGATCCTCTACAATCCTCCAGGATCCTCCAGGATCCTCCAGGATCCTCCAGGATCCTCCAGGATCGTCCAGGATTCTCCAGGATTCTCCAGGATCCTCCAGGATTCTCCAGGATCCTCTAGGATTCTCCAGGATCCTCCAGGATCCTTTAGGATCCTCCACAATCCTCCAGGATCCTCTACAATCCTTNGGATCCTCCAGGATCCTTCAGGATCTTCCAGGATCCTCCAGGATCCTCCAGAATTCTCCACAATCCTCCGGGATCCTCTACAATCCTTCAGGATCCTCCAGGATCCTTCAGGATCTTCCAGGATCCTCCAGGATCCTCCAGAATTCTCCACAATCCTCCGGGATCCTCTACAATCCTTCAGGATCCTTCAGGATCCTCCAGAATCCTCAAGGATCTTCTAGGATTCTCCAGGATCTCCTAGGATCCTCCACAGTCCTCCAGGATCCTCTACAATCCTCCAGGATCCTCCAGGATCCTCCAGGATCCTCCAGGATTCTCCAGAATTCTCCACAATCCTCCGGGATCCTCTACAATCCTTCAGGATCCTCCAGGATCCTTCAGGATCCTCCAGGATCCTTCAGGATCTTCCAGGATCCTCCAGGATCCTCCAGAATTCTCCACAATCCTCCGGGATCCTCTACAATCCTTCAGGATCCTCCAGGATCCTTCAGGATCCTCCAGGATCCTCCAGGATCCTCCAGCATTCTCCACAATCCTCCGGGATCCTCTACAATCCTTCAGGATCCTTCAGGATCCTCCAGGATCCTCAAGGATTTTCTGGGATTCTCCAGGATCCTCCAGGATCCTCCACAGTCCTCCAGGATCCTCTACAATCCTCCAGGATCCTCCAGGATCCTCCAGGATCCTCCAGGATCGTCCAGGATTCTCCAGGATGCTCCAGGATCCTCCAGGATTCTCCAGGATCCTCTAGGATTCTCCAGGATCCTCCAGGATCCTCCAGGATCCTCCACAATCCTCCCGGATTCTCCAGGATTCTCCAGGATCCTCCAGGATTCTCTAGGATCTTCTAGGTTCCTCCAGGATCCTCCAGGATCCTCCACAGTCCTCCAGGATCCTCTACAACCCGCCAGGATCCTCCAGGATCCTCCAGGATCCTCCAGGATCCTCCAGGATCCTCCAGGATCCTCTACAATCCTTCAGGATCCTTCAGGATCCTCCAGGATCTTCCAGGATCCTCCAGGATCCTCCAGAATTCTCCACAATCCTCCGGGATTCTCTACAATCCTTCAGGATCCTCCAGGATCCTTCAGGATCACCCAGGATAGTCCAGGATCCTCCAGGATCCTCCAGAATTTTCCAGGATCCTCCAGAATCCTGCAGGATCCTCCGGGATCCTTCAAAAATTCCTAGGCCACCACTCCAAAACACTCACAACTCGATTATGAACCGAGATCGCCAAGCCAACCAATTTGCCAAGTGCAACTAACTTTGAATCACAATTATTCGATTGAACATCTCAGCAACGACTTCTGTCTCAAAAACTTTGAAATTTCATAAGACTATTTCCATATTCAAGTGTTCGGTTTCCGTTCAAAACGTGGTCAATCATTACCCAGTTGCCACCAAAGCTTAACAGTCGGACAAGGATGGGATTATTGTCGGTACCTAGTCACGAACTGTAAGCTCTGGTGGTTGGATCCATGACCAAATTCTGAACAGTTACCCATCAAATTTCAACGGTCGTTTGGTCGCTAGGTTGGTGTGATGAATGCGTTTCTGAAAAGATGGATCTAAGTATAAAGAACAAAAAAGGGCAATGAGAAGCAATAGATAATTGTCTTGGATAAAAACCAAGTGAAGTTTGAAAAAAGAGGCAAAAAGTAGTAGTATTAAACATGCTTTATTAGACTGGAAAAGTGCCAAATTGATTACATGGAAATCAAAAATCCAAAAATTCTTTGCTTATTGATGATCTCGTCCTTGACCTTCACGTCCTCCTCCGCCAACATGACCCGGTGACCCTCTCCAGTTCAGCTCTCAACATCTCCACTTCTCTTTCCAGCTGCTGATCTGGAAGCAATTTTTTTCTTCATGATTTAAGATTTGAAAACTCACTCATCTGCCGCACGGTTCCTTTTTGCTCCCTCCAGACCGGCACTAGCGCTGAACTGGAGGATGAGGGCTCCTCCGGTCGCTGCTCGGCTCGCAGGAATTGCCCGTAGCTCTCCTTGGGCAACTGTCGTATTCCCTCTCCCGCTCCCCTAAAATACACAGTTCCAAAACGCAATATTTCCTTGCAGAACTCACTTCTCGCTATCTTCTCCTCGACGGTCATCCTGGCTTCATTCTGGATTTTGAAGATGTCGCACGTTCCATTGGTGTTCCGGAAGATCTCTTGCTCTGTAAAAATATTTTGAGATAGATCCTTATGTGATCCATGATGTAAGCAACTTACTCGTCTTGACGTTGTATTCATACGTTCTCACGGGAGCGTCAGACATTTTCGCGTTGAGCTTCGGCGGTGAGTTCTGAAACTTATGAGGGAGTTCTTTTTGGCCCCTCTTCGAAAACTCTGACCTTCATCACTCTTCTTCTTGGTTTTCTACTCGGCGCTTGCTGGGCGCCCGCTTGCTGGGACCGCAGAAATTCGCCCACAGTGGGACCCGTTTCAACTTCATGAGCCTCACTTGGGCAACTCGTCGTACTCCCTCTTCCGCTCCCCTAAAAATACAGTTCCAAAAGGCAATATTTCTTTACAGAACTCACTTCTCGCTCTCTTCTCCTCCACGGTCATGCTGGCTTCATTTTGGATCTTGTAGATGTGGCACGTGTCATCAGGATTCCGGAAGATCTCTTGATCTGTAAGAAGATTTTGACATCCTATATCTTCAGCTCTGTCCTCAATGTCGTATTAGGCAAATGTCGCAAAACGCAACCGCGCCCCACCGCACTAGCACCTTTAACGTTTTCCTTTAACGTGCTGGTGCGATGGGGCGCGGCTGCGTTTTGCGCCGTTTGCCTAATAATCTAGACTCTAAAAAGCACTCACCTTGATTCGTCCATGTTAGAGATCCATTGAATCAAATCAGTCCAATAATATATAGATAGAATTTTTAGAAAAATAGGAATGGCAAAATGGGGGTCTACCTGAACAGTCGGTGACCTGGGTTTCTGCGCTGATGCTGAGCTGGGTTGACCAAAAGTGGCAAACAATGACGACTTCGTTTATTGTTCGAAAATCGAAAAGTAGTGCGAAATTTTACTATAAGTCTCAATGATCACATTTCATACAAGATTTTCGCCTTCTACAAGATGTATTCATTTGGAATTACAGCGGAAATCTTTTTTCATAGAGAAAACACATTATTGGCCAACAATCGGACGCACCAGCAACTAACACCAGCATAGATACTGAACGACGGGGCCGCTCTTGCGGTCGCTGCCTTCGCTATTTCTCTCGCGTCTCTAAACCCAACACACTATTTTTTTTCGACCTTCGCGGTGACCCGGTCCGTACTGTGCGCTTGCATTATTTCTCCCTCTCTCTCGCTTGTCTGTCGATGGGCTGCTAACGACACTCGCACGTAATCAAGAAGAAGATGGAAGGACACACAGTCTCAGGGCGATAGTTTCGGGAAAAAAGGGATTATGGGGATTTGATGATCTAATTTGTATTCCAGCCTTGAATCGAGACGTTCACAGATCGTTGTCATTGTAGTTTTATGAGATTTTATCGAAAAGATGTATCAGGAGTTCGGAAGTCGGAAGTTTGAATGGAATCGAAGAATAGTTCGGAAACACGGAGAAGTTGTGAAACGTGTGGGTTGCGGCAAGATTCAATTTTTGAAAGCCTCGGAAAAAAAAATTTATTAGGGTCTGGAATTCTGATAGATTCTGAAGTTGAAGACGTTCTGAATTGGTAATGTGTGTGCGCGACAGGAGATAAGGACACAGTTTCCATATAATCTGAAAAATGCCATCAAAATTCGGTCAACGGAAGTCGAGTTAAGATGCATGAACGTACAGACACACAGACTGATTATCCCTCTCTTCCTCGTTTCGGAAATTCTGAAAAAACCTGAGACGCATCTGCCGAATATTCTACCAACTTCTATTGAAAAAAACTGGTACCAAGTTTCTTGTCGATTGCGCCAACTTGAACTGCAAATTTTCAGACTTTTTCATCGCAAAGCCTTCAAGATGAGAAACGCTAGAAACCTAAAATCTAGAAGATCGAATTACCTTTTATTGATGATAATTGGCTTTTCAACACAAAGCGATATTACGTTCAAAACGCGCGCGAAAAAATTGAAAGAGCGCACACATGTGCGCTCCGTTGCACACACTGAGGCAACCCTTTCCCTCTATTCCATGTGTCACGACAGTGAAAGCAGAACCGTCGCGAGAGAGAGAAAGAGAGAAGCGAAAGAAGAAAAGAACATGAAAATCGAGGAGACACAGAGTTAGGGACACGCAAACAAAAAAGCCTGTGCGTTGGCAGGCCACAAACCCCTCTTTCCTTTCATTCGCATCATCATGCCACCCAAGACCGTCGACTGTTAAAGATGGTCTCTCATTCTTTTTCTAACTTATTTTCTATAAAATGTTGTATTCTTATGAATTATTATAAACGTATTATTCTTTTTTTTTTAGAACCTGAGAAATTTTGAAGGTATAGTTGGTACATTTTTATCTGTATCTGAACAATGAGTTTTAGATCGCTGAACTAATGGAGCAGATGGTCTCTCCGAGAACTGAAATTGGGCGCGAAACAGGAGATCCCGCAGAAGGTGGATTCGATTCCCTCTCTCGAAGAGGTCTTCAAGCTATACCAGGAGCTCTTTTCCTGGGAACCTGTCACGAAAGAGCAGCTTGGTGAGTCTGATTCTTATTTTGCTCAATGACTAACTGATGAACAACTTTCAGGCGAGGAGTGAAGGGCATTCAGTGCAATCAAGTGCCCCCATGTACTGGTCGTTCTAGTAGTCCTTGGCCGCGTTGCTGGATGAGCAGGCCAACCAGCTGGCCAAGGGCTACATCCAGTTCAAGAAGAGAGAGGCACCGAAGTCAACGCGGAAGAGGCGAGTGGCTGAGGACGACACCGACTACAAGAACAAGAAGAAGAAGATAAGAGAGGTCGACAGCGACGAGGAGAGTATGGCGGGACCGAGTGAGAGGAGAAGACAGGTGAAGAGCATCTCACACAGCACGGAGCTGGGGGTGGTCGATGAGATGGATCCCTAAACCGGGACTCTAATTTCGGAACCTCTCGTCATTCCTTCTCATGATCTTTCATTGTTTCCCACACATAGCTCCCTCTTGCCCTCATTCAATGTTTCTTCTCCTCTTGTCCCTTGATTCTGTGCTCCCCCGACTCATTGTCAATTACTCCGACTCTCCGAAACTCTGATGTATCCCAAGTCCCTTCTTATCTTTTCCGGATTCTATTGTCGTGGTGCTACATATGAAAAATTGATTAGCAAAACTTGTGTTTGTTGAAATCGTTTCAAATCTTTCCAGAGCTTGTTCAAAACGAGCAACAATTCATCGCGCTCCTTCGAGCCCGCCGTTCGGTCTTCAAATTTTCTAATTTTTTTCCGCTCTGGACGAAATTTTTTTCAGTTTTTTCAACACCAAATAGTTTTTAACTTTTCTATTAACCTCACAAAAAAAAGAAAAAACCGAAAAAAAGTTCAAAGGCGGTTAAAAAAACTCGTTATGTTCCCCAGCCGAGAAATCGTCTCAAAGGAGCGCGGTATCCCCCCTCTGAACCCAGTTCACTGTGTAGAGCGCATAATGTGTGAGAGGAGGAATTTTCGATCGTTTGCGGTGCAAGGAGCGTTGAACCTGTGGATTTTGATTCACGCTCCATCCTCACATTTCATTCTTTCAGTGGACCGAAAATGCCGAATTTCAGTGGACCGAAAATGCCGAAAAAAGGGACAATTCGCCGTTTTTTGATGATTTTAGGTTTCCAAAACATTTACAATCTGATTCCTGGCAAGTTCAAAAAAAAAGAAAACGGTTTTTTCAAATTTTCAAAAAAAATTTCTGAATTTTCTGATCTCCAAAAATCGAAAAGTAGAGCAAATCTGTTTGTCCGAGTGTTTTCCAGTTGTATTAATTAGAGAAATTGACGGATTTGTTGGCTCAATCGTTGAAACTGTCGATTTCGAGTGGAGATCCTTCCGTCACTCCGTTCTTTGAGTGGAGCGAAAATGCCGAATCTTGGGTGCAAATTTGGCCGTATATCAATGATTTTGAATTCCGAAATAATTAACAATCTAGTTCTTGCAAAATGCAAAAAAAAATTTGGAAAATTTTTTTTTTCAAAATTTCAAAATTTTTTTTTTGAAATTTTCGATTTTTCAAAATCGTAAATTTGACCAAATCTGTTTGTCTGCGTGTTTTCCAGTTGTATTTACTGAAGTAATTGACGGATTCGTTCGCTCTACCGTTGAAACTGTCGATTTTGAGTGGAGATCCTTCCGTCACTCCGTTCTTTGAGTGGAGCGAAAATGTCGAATCTTGGGTGCAAATTTGGGCTATTATCACGTTGATTAGCATTTCTGCGATTATTGTATTCTTCCTGACAAAAACCACTACCATTTTCTCCACAGTGATCCGACTTGGAGTTCTGACTTGCTGTGCGATGACTTCTCAAGGAATCATTGTTGGAATCGTTCTGGCCCCACACGTTTTCCATTTGGTTAGTAAGAAAAGTTTCAGCCAGCCTGAGAAATTTTGAGTTCCAGAACCTCTACACTGGCTTTGATTATCCAGTCCTGCCGTATGCCATTTTTCTAGCGTTTGTGATTGTGGATTGGATTGTCTATTTTTGCAAGTAATTTTTTGCTCAAGATGACTAAGAAAGCTGGAATTTCAGTTCCTGATTCCGGAGACAAAAAACAAGCCGCTTAAGGATTTCATTGAGAAACATGACGCGAATCTTGTTGGCAGTAATAGAGAAGAATCAGTTTCTGAAAATGAAATCTGATTCCGAATGTTTGTCTAATTGTTAATTTAAAGAATGAGTGGATTCTGGTATGTTAGAAAGTCATGATATGTCTCGGTCCGTTATAATCGTTGATTCAGCGAATTTTTGTATTTATTTCGAAATTATTGATTGATTCATTAATGTTATTACTTTTTATTTTATTTTATTTATTTATTTACGATAAGAAATCGTGACAAAGGAAAAAGAAAGGAAAAGAAAAATCATTAAAGTACAGGAGACAAGAACACTGAATAGAACATGATATAGAAAATAGTGTATGAAATATTCAAATATTACAAGTAAGTGTGATAGAAGTATAAATAGAGTACAATAGAATAAAGATTTGAGTGCGATTAGAGTACAGATGATTCTATAACAGACAATAGAGTGGGTGGGTGGGTGTGGGGACCGACCTTGGGGACCGTTGAAAAGACAAGCCCGTAACTCCTTTTTCAGTTCTGTAGAGAACTGAGAGCGCGGTTTATGAAAAATCTTCTTCTTAACTTTGTTTTGCAGTTTTTCCAGATGAATTTAGTTTTGGTTCGTGTTCTACTGTTCCGGTCTATTGAAAAGAATTGGTCTGTGTTTAAGTCTACTTTTGCTGCAATCATTTTGCTAATGAATTTTAGGTCTATCGTTCTCCTTCTACATTCTAAAGATGATAATTCGAAAAGTTCATTACGTTGTGAGGCTGTTTTATACTCAGGATCATCTACTCTTATGTATTTACCCTTTTGTCTACTGAGGAGTCTTCTTGTGAAAGAGTTTTGTACTGATTCTATGGCTCGTACGTCGCTCATTCTAAATGGATTGCTTACGATAGTTCCGTATTCCAGTATAGGCCGTACAAAAGTTTTGTATAGTAAGGTGTGAAGTCGAGAGTTATCGCTACTAAATTGTTGGAAAATTTGGGATAACGTAAATTTAGCACTGTTTGTGTATTTTTTCCAGTGTTCAGAGAAGTTTAGTTTTGGATCGATCATAAAGCCTAGATCGCGCACTAAATTCTCTCGTCTTATACAGTCGTTTCCTATTTTATACGTGAAGGTCTGAGGATTGGATCCTAAAGTAATGCATACAGTTTTGCTGTTGTTTAAAGCAAGTCTTGATTTTTTCGACCACTCTGCAATCGCTTCTATTCCTAATGAAAGTGGACTTGACGTAGAATTCTTAGGTATCATGGTGTAAAGTTTTAGATCATCTGCAAACTGCTTGCAGTGCACGTTAGGTGGCAAAGTTTCTGGAATGGAATTCACATAAACTACTTGTGCCACTACTTGTGCCACAGGAAACATCCCTTCACCTCATCAATACAGAAGAGACATGTGGAGACCTTTTCACATCCTTCCCCATTGTCCCTGCCCTTGCAGGTGTTCACTTTCTCTTCAACCTAATCCCGTTTCCCCAGGAGCTCAATATGGTATATTTTCGCGCGCGAACACACTGGACCCATGTGAAGGCTGCTTATATGGGACCATTTAGGATCGTTCATTTATTAGTTACTCGTCCTCTTCGACTTCGTCTGAAGCAGAATCGATAATGTCTTTCCAATATGGTCAATCCCTCAAGCGTCCAGATCTTCAAGGTAAGTGTTTTTAATGTTGACTTTTGTCCCTTTTCATGATCGTAGGTTTAGTAATTTCCCAATGGTTTTAAGATTCCCGTATCTGAGCTATTGCTAGAATGAGACCTCTTGAGTTTTCAGTAAAAACTTTTTGAACTACCACATTTAGGGCTCTGCTATTCTAACGCTGACTATAGACCGGTATCAGTACTTTTCGTACTATTCCATGACTCGATTTTTCCGAAAGTTGGTGACTGTTAGTACCAAAAACAATTAACGATATTTCAGGCCAGTTTCCATGTGCCTCATGCGGTCAGGTCTTCATCCACGCCGCTTCTCTGAACCGCCACCGTCGCACCAAACACAACGATGAGCACACTTGTCTCATCTGTAGCAACTCCCTCAATCCAAGTGAAGATCTCCATGACCACATGAAGGACCTTCACAACATCCCAAAAGTGTTCACCTGTGGCTGCTGCAACTACACATTTGCTAACAAAAGGTTTCTCAATGGACACTTGAAATCTATCAAAGAGACAGGACGTCCAGGAGACTTTCCACCAATTGCCAAGTCCGTCAATGCTCCAGGATCTCTTCTGAACCATCGCTTGTCAATTGCTCCATACTCTCCATTTCGGGGATCCGTGTCTCCTGGAAACTCTTCTGCATCTTCAACATCGTCTGGATTCCCTTCAAAACGCGTCTCCCCGAAGCCAACAGAGAAGAAGCAACGTCTGGCCCAGGCTGAACATAACCAACTTTTCGATAAAGCAATCTCGGAGATTCTCGGCTCAGGAATCTTCACGGGAAACATTTTGACCCTTCCTCAAACTTGGGAAAGAATCATCGAGCTCGGAAACAAGATGGCCTATGAAAATCTCAAAACGGACTTTGCGGTGAGTTAGATGTTTCTGAGTTCGCAATTTTCAACTCTCCCGATTTTCAGGATCCAGCCGTAGTCGTGTAGATGTCCAAATGATTTGCGAATCATCAAATTTCGATTTCTTCCAATTGTGTTTCCACTCTACTACGCCGAATACCTGCCCCTGATTATCTTCATACCACGCCGTTTATTTGTTCCATTTTTAACTCTCTGTCACTCCTATTATTTTTTCCACCTTTACATATCTCTACCATCCCTATTCCTGTTCCATCTTCACATTTCTAACACCCCTATTACCGATTCCATCTAATCTCTTCACGCTTTCCATCAATTTTCCGCTGATTCATGGGTTCCACGTAAAATAAAGGATGAAAATCTTTTTCAGTGTTCTCACACGCTTTCGAAACACAAAAGTATGACCTTGCTTCTATCTGGATAGAACACATAGATAACGCATAGATGCTCAAAATTTCAATTTTTTTTTCGAAATTTTCGATTTTTCAAAATCGTAAATTTGACCAAATCTGTTTGTCCAAGTGTTTTCCAGTTGTATTTATTGAAGAATTTGACAGATTCGTTAGCTCAATCGTTGAAACTGTCGTTTTTGAGTGAAGATCATTCCCTCACTCTGTTCTTTGAGTGGAGCGAAAATGCTGAATCTTGAGTGCAAATTTGGCCGTATTTTGATGATTTTGTATTCCAAAGTCGTTAATAATCTAATTCTTGCAAAATGCAAAAAAAATTTGGAAATTTTTCTTTTCAAAATTTCAAATTAGTTTTTTGAAATTTTCGATTTTTCAAAATCGTAAATTTGATTTTTTTGGAATCGTTGTGTGTGCTTTTGGGAATTGTTGTGTGTCCTTTTGGGAATTGTTGTGTGTCCATTTTTTTTACGTTCCGTTGGGTTTCGTTGGGGCTCGTAGCATCTATGCGTTATCTATGTGTTCTATCCAGATAGAAGCAAGGTCATACTTTTGTGTTTCGAAAGCATGTGAGAACACTGAAAAAGATTTTCATCCTTTATTTTACGTGGAACCCATAAATCAGCGGAAAATTGATGGAAAGCGTGAAGAGATTAGATGGAATCGGTAATAGGGGTGTTAGAAATGTGAAGATGGAACAGGAACAGGGATGGTAGAGATATGTAAAGGTGGAACAAATAATAGGAGTGACAGAGAGATAAAAATGGAACAAATAAACGGGGTGGTATGAAGATAATCAGGGGCAGGTATATAAGGGAATCCAGACGATGTTGAAGATGCAGAAGAGTTTCCAGGAGACACGGATCCCCGAAATGGAGAGTATGGAGCAATTGACAAGCGATGCTCCAGAAGAGATCCTGGAGCATTGACGGACTTGGCTATTGGTGGAAAGTCTCCTGGACGTCCTGTCTCTTTGATAGATTTCAAGTGTCCATTGAGAAACCTTTTGTTAGCAAATGTGTAGTTGCAGCAGCCACAGGTGAACACTTTTGGGATGTTGTGAAGGTCCTTCATGTGGTCATGGAGATCTTCACTTGGATTGAGGGAGTTGCTACAGATGAGACAAGTGTGCTCATCGTTGTGTTTGGTGCGACGGTGGCGGTTCAGAGAAGCGGCGTGGATGAAGACCTGACCGCATGAGGCACATGGAAACTGGCCTGAAAAATCGTTAATTGTTTTTGGTACTAACAGTCACCAACTTTCGGAAAAATCGAGTCATGGAATAGTACGAAAAGTACTGATACCGGTCTATAGTCAGCGTTAGAATAGCAAAGCCCTAAATGTGGTAGTTCAAAAAGTTTTTACTGAAAACTCAAGAGGTCTCATTCTAGCAATAGCTCAGATACGGGAATCTTAAAACCATTGGGAAATTACTAAACCTACGATCATGAAAAGGGACAAAAGTCAACATTAAAAACACTTACCTTGAAGATCTGGACGCTTGAGGGATTGACCATATTGGAAAGACATTATCGATTCTGCTTCAGACGAAGTCGAAGAGGACGAGTAACTAATAAATGAACGATCCTAAATGGTCCCATATAAGCAGCCTTCACATGGGTCCAGTGTGTTCGCGCGCGAAAATATCGCAATATGTCTCATCGGCATTGTAAAAGCTGTGTAAAGGACCATATTGAGCTCCTGGGGAAACGGGATTAGGTTGATGAGAAAGTGAACACCTGCAAGGGCAGGGACAATGGGGAAGGATGTGAAAAGGTCTCCACATATCTCTTCTGTATTGATGAGGTGAAGGGATGTTTCCTGTGGCACAAGTAATAACATTTATGAATCAATCAATAATTTCGAAATAAATACAAAAATTCGCTGAATCAACGATTATAACGAGTTGGCGGAGTGAAGAGACTTCTGAAGTCGCACCCATAAATTCTCACTCCGAACTCCTCGGCTCTCTGAAAGTCTCAGAACAGAAAAAGGTTCAGGACACAAAATTCTTACTCTGACCGTGGTTTTTGTTGACCTTGGTGAAATACATTGTATTTTTTTTTCCTGTAACGACACAACGATTCGAGACATATCATGACTTTCTAACATACCAGAATTCACTCATTCTTTAAATTAACAATTAGACAAACATTCGGAATCAGATTTCATTTTCAGAAACTGATTCTTCTCTATTACTGCCAACAAGATTCGCGTCATGTTTCTCAATGAAATCCTTAAGCGGCTTGTTTTTTGTCTCCGGAATCAGGAACTGAAATTCAAGCTTTCTTAGTCATCTTGAGCAAAAAATTACTTGAAAAAATAGAAAATCCACAATCACAAACGCTAGCAAAATGGCGTACGGCAGGACTGGATAATCAAAGCCAGTGTAGAGGTTCTGGAACTCAAAATTTCTCAGGCTGGCTGAAACTTTTCTTACTAACCAAATGGAAAACGTGTGGGGCCAGAACGATTCCAAATCGAGAGCAAATAAGGGCAGTTGAGAAAGATATAGATCGGATTGCAGTTGGCATGAGTTCATTTGAAGTTATACTCGCCACAATGATTCCTTGAGAAGTCATCGCACAGCAAGTCAGAACTCCAAGTCGGATTACTGTAGAGAAAATGGTGGTGGTTTTTGTCAGGAAGAATACAATAATCGCAGAAATGATAATCAACGTGATTATAACGCAAACTCCATGACCCATTTTCCGATTGAACTTCTCAAACTTCGTTCTAGCGAAGAATTGAGCATAATTTAAACAACAAAACACAAATCTTTTAAATGCATAAAAAGAGTCGCAGGCTCCGCAATCGTGTTTTTTTTTCACTCTGGAAAAAACCAGAGACGCATCGGCCGTGTATTCTCACAACTTCTATTGAAAGAACTGGTAAGAAGTTTCTTGTCGATGGCGCCAATTTGAACTGCAAATTCTCAGACTTTTTTATCGCAAACCCTTGATGATGAGATAAACGCCAGAAACCTAATATCTAGCTGATCAAATAAAATTTAAATGATGAAAACTGGCTTTTCAATACAAAACACTGTCACGTTCGAATTGCGCGCGAAAAATCGGAAGAGCGCACACAAGTGCGCTCCGTTTCAAGGACTGATGCGTTGGATCACGTGGGGGCAACCCTTTATTTCTATTCCATGTGTCACGACCGTAAAAACGGAAAAGTCGAGAGAGAAGGAAAGAAAGACAAGAACATGATGGTCGAGGGGACGCAAAGATAAAGATACGCAGACAAAAAATTATGTGCGTTGGCAGGCCACAAACCCCTCCTTCCTTTCATTCGCATCATCATGCCACCCAAGACCATCGACTGTTAAAGATGGTCTCTCATTCTTTTTCTAACTTATTTTTTATAAAATGTTGTATTCTTATGAGTTATTATGAACTTGTTGTTCAATTTTACTAGAAGCTGATAAATTTTGAAAAGGTAATGTTGGCGCCTCATTTTCAGTATCTCAACAATGAATTTTAGATTGCTGAACTTCTGTAGCAGATGGTGGCAGGGATCGATCTCGAAGAAGCCTGGCGTTTTGTGGAACCGAAGGTTGATCTGGAAGGGGAAGTCGGAGCGATGATGACAGCGGAGGCAACTTCATCTGATACGATTATTGAGTTGGAGAGCACCCTAGAAAATTAAAAGAAAAAGCTGGACAAGGCAACTTCTCAAAAGACTCTAATCCAGTCGAAGCTTCGCGAGTGTGAGTTTTTCATTTCCAGAACAAGCGATAAAATTTCCCTTATTGCAGACCACCAGATGCTAAGTGGGTTTAGCAACCTTCCAGGGTTGTTCGAGGACACGGAATCTAATAGTGTCTCTCCTTCCGAACAACCCTCGACGTCATCAACTTCTACACAACTCTCCAACGCGGAGTCTTCAGCTGAACCGACGTCAACTTCTGGAGATACCGTCCAAGGAGACTCAATGCCATGGAACTATAACAAAGTTTTCATTTTTTCCCCCCATTTCATGATTTCGCAGATTTCAATCCTCAAAAGTGTTCCTTTGTTGCCCAGATTTTCAATTCCCAGATGTTTCTTTCCGGTAACAGATTTCTATTCTATGTCCTCTCATGTTTCGATGTTTCATTCCGTGCCTTTTCCTGTTCATATTGCTCTCTAGTTTTTCGTTTTGTTGTTCCTTTGCACTGTTTTCCTAATAAATTGACTTGGTTTGTCCATATTTCAGTCGTTCAATAAAAATTGATAACTTGAAAAGTCGCAGTGATCCCAGCAAATATTTCAGGCTTCTTTTCCAATTGAACAGAATATACATACATCCATCTGAATTTCCTCAAGATTAAGCCAGATGGCAGAGTTCCTGATTCCGGATGCTGATCTCTGATCTTCAGATGACTGCGGTACTCCAACTCCATTCTATGTTGATTTTCAATGATTCCAGAATTCTCTCAAAGAGGTGACGCAATCTCAGAATCTACAGGTGTACTCTCGAAGGCCCTGAAAGAGGTGACGCAATCTCCGAATCTACAGGTGTACTCCCGACGGCCCTGAAAAAGGTGACGCAATCTCCGAATCTACAGGTGTATGGCCGAAGCCCCTGAAAAGGAGGCACAGGCTCTAGAAATACAAGAGAGAGGCCGATGTATCTGGAAAAAAGCAGAGACGCATCTGTCGAATATTCTACCAACTTCTATTGAAAAAACTGGTACCAAGTTTTTTTGTCGATTGCGCCAGTTTGAACTGCAAATTCTCAGCTTTTCTTATCGCAAATCCCTCCTGTTGAGATAAACGTCAAAAACATGACATCTGGCTGATCGGATCTTCTTTAAGTGATGAATATTGGCTTTTCAATAGAAAAGCTGTTACGTTTGAATTGCGCGCGAAAAATCGGAAGAGCGCACACAAGTGCGCTCCGTTGCAAAGACTGATGCGTTGGAACAAGTGGAGGCATCCCTTTCTCTCTATTCCATGTGTCACGACCGTAAAAACGGAACAGTCGAGAGAGGAGGAAAGAAAGAAAAGAACATGAAAGTCGAGGAGATGCAGAGATAGAGATACGCAGACAGAAAAGCCTGTGTGTTGGCAGGCCACAAACCCCTCCCTCCTTTCATTCGTATCATCATGCCACCCAAGACCGTCGACTGTTAAAGAAGGTCCTCTCATTTTTTTCTGATTGATTTTCTATAAAATATTTCATTCTTATTATGAACTTGTTATTCAATTTTTCTAGAACCTGAGAAATTTTAAAATGGTGAAGTTGGTGTATTATTTTCAGTATCTGAACAATGAAATTTAGATAGCTGAACTCCTGGAGCGGGATGATCATGTCGAGGAGGACGATCAAATCGACAATCGAATGGAGCAGGATCCAGTTGAGCCGGATGAAACGCATGTTCTCGGAGAACTGAATTTGGAGCGCCAACAAGAGCAGCAGCATCTCATGGACCTCAATGAGCAGAATCAGGATGTCCAGAATCAAGACACCATGAACAACGATGTGGACCTTGATCTTGAGCCAATTGAGCCGGTGCAAGACATATAGAATCCGGAAGTCCCTGATCTGCCCTTGAATCTAGCTCAAGCTCTCCAAGGATTTTATATGGATTCAGATGAGGCGATGAATGTTGCAGAGGAGGATGGAGATCATGTCTAAGCTCCAGGCGTCAATGCGGATCCCATGAACAACGTTGAGGCTCAACCGGATCCCGTCGAGCTGCCACAAGACCAAGAAGTTGATGACGCTCTCGAGGATGAAGACATGCCGATCCTCCACCCAATCTCGGTATGGAAGATGACGAAGAAAGGAAGATGACCACGAAGACATGCCTGTCCTTCAACTGAAAGCTTCTCGGATCGATCAAGTTCTTCGAGCAGTTGGAGAGAACTCTGCCTTCGGGAAGAAAATTCTCGCTTGGCGTCAACAAACCGAATCTCAATCTGCGGTCATTCAGATGCAATAAGGACTTGTATATGCTTCAAGTGAAGTGAAGGGAAGGCGAGAAGAAAAGTGTTGAAGAGAAGAGAGTTGAGAGAAAGAATCTTACCAGTTATATTTGGAATTATTTCAGAGAATTTGTGGGCGGCTGTGGATCAGAGAATGAGGGAAGTCGGGAGTTCATCAAACGTCTGCAAGCTGAGCAAGAGGAACAGAAGTGGGCGCTTCCAATGGATGCGTGCGATTATGAGAAGGCAATTGAGGAATAAGCTCTTTTTTAAAATGATTACTGATTTTCCATATTGTCGATTTTAATAAAATTCAAGCAGTTCTAGATTTTCGTTGTTGTTTGTGATTCCGTGTGTTGACGCCACGCCAAAATGTACTTTCGAAAAGCAGTTTTTTTTTTGAATACTTTCTTCATCAGTCTTCATCCTCAAGAGCGTCTTCGAGTTCTCGGTGTCGTGGCAGCTTGGCGGCATCCGGTTGAGCCTCAACATCGTTTTGGCGATTAGCATCGACGCCTGAAGCTAAGACATGATCTCTATCCTCTTCTGCAACCTCCATCATCTCATCTGAACCCATGTTTTGAGAGCTTCAGCTAGATTCAAGGGCAGATCAGGGACTTCTGAAATCTGAATGTCTTGCACCGGCTTAATCGACTCAAGATTGAGCAAAATGGGTCAAGGAGGGAGAAGGACTTTTGGTTTACAGTTCAAATAACACTATTTCAAAAAACTTAAATTTTGGAATTGTAGAAACATCATTTCATACAAAGGATATAATTTTGAGAACCGAAAACTGGGAAAACAGAAAAAAACTGATAACGTAGTTTGTGATATCGGCGGAAGCTTAATGTGGTGAGCTACTGGAAGCATCTGACTTGGACAAGGAACTGAGGAGTTGGCGTTGAATGGCAATATAAGTGTCCATCTTCTCTTTCATTTGAGAGTTGTCTGCTTCCAGCTTCTTCACGCGATCTTCGATTCTGTAAAAAAGTGATGAATTCGAGCTCGGAAACTCAGACAGTGGTTTCAGCTTTCGAATTTTGTATAGAGAACCTCTGTTTCCCAACATGGATTGCAAACTAACCCTGACTTGGACTGGCTTTGATCCGCTGGTTTCTGCTTCATCAAATGCTCAATCATCATCTTCTGATTCCTGTTTTCATCAGCCAACCTGCAAATATGAGTTCTATGGACACTTGATCAGTGTCTACAGCCTACATCTGATTGATTGTTTGGAGATGACTCATTTCGTTGTTCGGAAAAATCTCGGACTTGCTGGTAGAGTCGTCTCGAATATTGCTACCCCTAGAAACAAGGTTTATCACTTTGAAAAATTGACACTTGCTATTAGACCCTCAAACTTTGATGAACAGAGAATCTCCACTCACTTCGTGTTATTACAAGTCTGCTCCAACTGAGCACATTTCAGTTCCAACGCCGTACTCTTCTCAAATTCTCTGAAAATTTTCAATATTTCCAAATGGTTGCAAAACAATTGATAAACTTACGCATGCAATAAAACCTTGTTCTTGTCCAATTCGTCCTCTGTTTTTTGCAAGTTTTCCTGATTTTTGAGCAACTCGGAATTCATTACAGACATCTGCCGTTGCTTGGTATCCAGAGCGACTTGGTAGGATTCAAGAACATCATCTTTCTCAGCGGCTTCAGTCTCGAGTCTCCGGTTTGTAGCTTCCTTGCTCAATAAGACATTTTGTTGGATAGACAGATGAATTTAAAAGACTTACGATTTCAAAAGATCCTTCAGACCAGACATGGCAACTCTCGACTCTTCTTGTTGCAATTCCAGCTGTTCTCTCAACTCGTCAACCATTCTTAACGACTGGTGGAGGTTTAGAACTACGGAGCTCTTCTTCATCTCGGCGATTTCAGAATCCAACATTTTGATTTTTGACTCCAGACGCTTATTGGTCTTCTGAACTTCTTCCTTATCTTTCTCGATTTCAACCAGCTCCATCTTCATAGTCTTCAGTCTTTCTCTCAAAGCGACGATTTCTCTCTTGGCTTCACTTTCACTCCTGCAAAAATCAAAACTGAAATCAGAGTTGGTTTTAATACGAACTCACTTTTGAAGATCTATTTTCTCTGCGAAAAGTTTCGAATTTTTCTCGCTGCACTTTGTTAGTTTGTCATCTTTGACTTTGAGCTCCTGCTCCAACGACTTCACAGTGCGCAATGATTTCAGAGCTTCTTCTAGCTCCCTGAAAAAGAAATCATCAGATAACGCTCAGGACCTCAGAATGACTCACTCTTTCAGCGTCCCAATCTCTTCATGCTTGGATCCGTATGCTGACTCTTCATCAGTTCCATGTTCATCTTTGTAGCATTGTGTTCTTCTTTGAGCCTGCAACAGAGGTTATCTAGGAATGTGAATCCCAAAAACAAAACTGACGATTCTAAAGATGTAATCTTCTCGTGGTGGATCTTCAATTGATCTTCGAGATCCAGAATCTTTCTCTTCGACTCGAGACACTCAACATCTTTCCATTTCAACTCTCGCGAACGTCTCTCATGAACACTAAAAGTATGGATTTGTGCAGCGATAAAAAAACCTAACTCACTGGGTCAACTGATCGATTCGAAATTGACAGTCTTCATTCTTGCACTCTTGTGACATTCCGACAGTTGGCGTGTTCATCCTTGAAACTGGTACTTCGTTTCCCTCCATGCGCTCTCGCAACAGTTTTAGAAGATTCTGATTCTTCGTCTCCAGTTCCGATGAATTGCGTCCCAATTCAACGCACATTTCTTGGAGACTTGCAATCAGATTTGACTCGGTTTCTTGGCGTCTTTCTCTGAGCTTCTTCGTCCTGTCGAAACTGGCTTGCATTTCTCTGCTCTTCTCCAACTCTTTCTCCATTCTTCCCCTTTGCTCTTTCAACTCCAGCTTAGTCTGCTTCAATTCTTCTTCAAGATCTGCCATCGTTTTCGGATTCTTTTTCATTTTTGTCATCTGCTTTTTGTTTGGCATTGTGACCGAGTGCTGAAAAATGAAACTGATATTAAGGTTTCATGACAATTTCGACAAAAGTAAAAATGAGAAACTATTACGATCAGAAAAAGCGCTGCAATGCAACAACAAAAACTGAAATTTCGACATATTATTCGTGTCGGAAAAAATGACGCTCGGCACCTAAAAGCGCCAACTTTCCCACGGTGATATCTCGACACAAAAATAGCTACAGTACTTCAAAAGAAAACGCACGAATTTTACGACTTTCTCGCGATTTTCAGGTTTTTTTCAGCTCAGTTTTAAAATAAAAAATATTTGTATTCTTTTGTAACATTTTCTGCCGAAAATTGCTGAAAACAGCTTAAAAATCGGTCCAAATCGCGAGCATGTCATAAAATTCGTGCATGTTCCTTTAAAGTACGGTAGCTGTTTTTGTGTCGAGATATCACCGTGGGAAAATCGGCGCTCCTCGGTCCCGAGCGCCATTTTTTTCCGACAAGACGCGAAAAATGAATAAAAATGGGAAAAATCTGAAGAAAATGAGAAGAGAGCAATAAGAAAAATGAGAGACAAATGCGAGTATCGCCAATCGAAGAGAATAGGGCCGGGGCCTAGAAACCGCACTAGTTCGGCCACTCATCCATCTGTTCTTCCACGCACCAGGTGTGTGTATGTATGTGTGTGTGTGTTAGACGGGGTGCGAACAGTCCTCTAACTAGTAAGGATACTATTGCTCTGCGGGGATGTGTAAATGATTGATGCGACTCATTATTGACACCCCAATGAATATCTTCCCAGATGACGTGCAAGCGAGTCTTTTGATATTCTCGGAGGCACTTGAATCAAGAAAAACTTCACCTCGACTGTTTCACTTCCACCCTCAAAATGTATTCCTGGAGAGGTTCTGACGCTCGCAATATCTCTCGAGATGATTTGATGAGTGAGAAGTCTTTCGAACGTCGGAAATGTGAACTCACTCAATTATAATTTGGAAACCGTTGTATCATAGATATTTCCGGATTCTGCAAAATCAAAATTTCCAGTAGCAGAGTGGATGCAATAAAACACACATCAGACGATCCGCGATCCTAGAAATGTGTTAGATTTGAATAACGTCAATGCTGATTGACTACTAATCTGACTTGTCAGCGAGGTATAAGAGAAGATTCGCTTTGCAACACTATGAGTTTTCAAAAAGACGAAACGCAGGAAACCAGTTCCCCAGGATTCAGAAATCTCAGCTCGTCTAATCCATCATCGCATGTAATTACCGGCGAACCACTGGGCCTGGTGGCTAGATGATAGACTATGTACTTGAATCACATGTAACACCACCCTCAACGAGCTTAGAAGTCTTTCACTCACATTTCATCAGTCTTTTCCTGTTCACAACTGGTTCCAGCTCGCTGTAGCTAAACGTGCTGGAGGATCCCACGCTCAGTGAAGGCGCTGCTCCCGGCTCATCTTCATAGACTTTGGAAAAAAAAGGACAAAAGCCGACTTGCTGGCCGGGAGCCTCTCCAGTTTCAAACCTTTTGTTAAAATTTTTCTGCTTCCATTTGGTAATTAAATTTCCAATTGGAAAGTGAAAAGAAATTCGAAATGTTTCAGTTTTGACAGAAGTTGTGACATTTTTCAATTTTTCGACCTTACCCCTCTTAGATTTCAATAATTTCTTGATTATTTCCCCGAATTTTTGCTGAGTCAATTCGAAATCTCTTGTTTCAGAAAGAGAATGCAAAAAACCGCTTGAAAAAACTCCACTCGCGCGTTTTTCAGTCTTTTTTAACGGCACCACTTCCCAACTGCTCGCACTCTTTTTTCTCGAGAGAGGGGGGAGGGGTACGGTTTACTGATCCTGGATCGGAGGGGAGACTAATACGGTAAAAAAAATTGTTTGAAGGTTCAAAATGGGAAAAGTTGCAGCGCTTTTCCCGTTTACAAGTACTAACGCTGGCAATTTCAAACCACAGATGTCAAGCGCACCCTCCTCATACTCAAAATATACCTATATCCTTGAAATGTTGCCAGTTTATGCCCACATGCTTAGAATATCCATATCTTTAAAACCGAGCGCATTACAGCTATTGTCCCGTAACTGAACGGGAAAACAGGTGTGATGCCCTTCATATTCAATTTTCAATTTGTCTGAAACTGAGGTTGTACTCGATTGTACCAATCTTGTACTTTCTCCTGATGATTCACTTTCCCATCAGCAGAAAGATGTTGTTTTTCCGCCTCCTCAATCCATTTTATTATTAAATTCCTTTCTTCTCTTGCTAGACAGTATAAAAGCTCTCCTGCCAGAGAGGAAAGGTGTGTGTTCAACAAGTCAATAAAGATGTGATACAAAATATGGTGCATCGACGACTTTCGAGCAAGGACAATCACGCTGATGGAAGCAACAATGCTTCCTCAGTTTGGCGAGCAACGAATGGACACCACCACCTCAAGTCAACAGTCAATTCAACAAAGGACAATCCGCCGGGTATCAAGCCAATCTCCCGTCAAACAAGGACAGCAATCAATTCCAAATCAAAGCGATGGTTTGGATACATATGGATGGTCAATCAGGGTCACAGTACCAGACCAATCCGATTTTGCGTGGAAAAACGTCGGACAGAAACACGGACAACCAGTACCGTTTGCCAAGCTTCCAGAGCCAAGAGCAAAAAGGCCATGAGCCAGTGGACAAGAGCCAGATGCCGACAAGCCCATCTGTGGACAAATCGAGATTGATCCCAATTTTCCAGAGTTGAGAACAGTTTCGACACCAAGACAAACCCAATCGCGATCCGATTGGTACCGAACTGGATCAACTCCCGTCAAAGGACAGGACAACATCCAGAATATTTCAGTGGCACCGAGATTTGCGCAAGCAGAAATGTCAAAATTGGACTCATCGCCACAAGTTCCAGTGGACACGGTAATCGTCGATCCACAAACCCCGAACGGACAAACTTCATGGTCCACAACTTCTCCGTCGGAAACATCTCAAATCCTTCGGACAATTTCCAGACTTCGTTTGTCAACGAATCAGATCGGACACTTTCATCGTCCTCAATTCCAATTCCTCGGACCCATCGTCTGTGGATACAAGACACAGTGGACACAATCCATCGTCAATCACA
Source organism: Caenorhabditis sp. 40 LS-2015 (assembly GCA_900536305.3). Lineage (NCBI taxonomy): Eukaryota > Metazoa > Nematoda > Chromadorea > Rhabditida > Rhabditidae > Caenorhabditis > Caenorhabditis tribulationis. Next base: position 1,643 of record LR545986.1, on the reverse strand, counting down.
AATCTTCATGGTCAATTGCCCAAGAAAACTTCTGCTCCAGAAGAACAAGGACACGGAACGGCTTTTGTCCTTTTCAGGGATGGTTTTATTCTCATCGATCTTCACACGCCGGCGCTCCGCTTGATAATCCATTCCGCCAAACACTTTCTCCACCGACTTGGTTTGATCTTTCAGATTGTCCACTACTGCCGAGGTCCATGATTCTCGACCAGATAAAGAAGGTGTTGCAAATAACAGCGGAGGGCAAGTACGCCTTCAAAGAGAAGTTCAACCGAACAATTGACATGATCAGGTTATTCGACGCTGCGCTAATAGAAACCCTTCTTGAAAGGGAAATGGAATGCACGTGAAAGGAGAAGAGTAACCGGACTCTGGAACAGGAATACTGCTCAATCGTGGGTATAAAAGGTCCGTTCTTTTCCCTGTTCATCATGTCTTGTAGACCAGTGGGTTTACGCCCCGCTGACGCCGGGCTCTAGCTCCTGGCCTTTGCTTATGTCCCCATTCTGGAGCCTATGGCTTCTTTCTCAGAGCCTCCGGCCTTTTCCCTTGAGCCCGGATGCCTCCGGTTTTTTTTCAGAACCATCGGCATTTCCAACTAGAATCTGAAGCCTGCAGCTCCTCTGTCAGGGATATCCAGAAATCAATTGTGAAGATTTCATAAAATCGGTGAACGTCGAGTGTCTGAAAGGGTGCATTAAACAAAATTTGCATTGTGTTGCATAAAAAAGCTGTATCTTGCTCACTTTGTAAGATATGAAAAATTTAAGTATGGACATCATCCCCAACTATACAGAAGTAAACTGGCGAAATTTCAAGAAAAATCGGTTCATTTTGAATATGATGTGCTATACATTTGTCGTTTCACAATTGCCGAAATTAGTGCTAGAAAGTTTCAAATGTTATTAGTACTGATTCTAATATTTTCATACTGTCTCGTCTCTTTGTGTCACAATTCTGCCTTCTTCATTCCCTTTGTTTTCATTGAATTGCATTCCAATTTTTTACTGTTTCATTCTTTTATTTCAATATGTATTCATTATAACAAAAAAAAAGGCTAAAAAACTGCTAATCTTGATCCGAGATGAGCAGATTCTTCATTTGCTCCTCAAGCTTGTCCATAGCGTCCTCCCATGTGTCTTTCTGGTTGTCCACGATGACCTCCCATTTGTTCTTCTGGTTTCCCATCTTCCGGGAGCGGCAACGCTTCTTAGCCTTTTTGAAATTCGTCGAGTTGTTCGAGTGATCCGGTTTTTGCGCTTTCGAAGACGTCGGAGTTGTTGTCCGCGGTCTCGATTGTTTGGCAATTTTGTTACTGGCGGAATTCTTCATTGAAAAGATGTTGACGGAGTTGATGGTTGGTGTGAACCTGCAACAAGGGAATTCTTCACTAGCATACGAAGAAAAGCATATCAAGGCGACTAAAATCACGTGGCGCCGCAAAACGCGGAAGAAACTGAAACAATGTCAGAAAAAACCATATTTAGCAAAATAAAAAAGCAAATGATGTCAGAGCGAAGAGGTCCCCTTCCTAATATGGCCAATAAACAACACGCGAAGCGCACACGCGGAGTGTCGTACAATCTCTCTCTCTCTCTCTCTCTCTCTCTCTCTCTCTCTCTCTCTATCTCTCTCTCTCTCTC
>LR545974.1:53113-78950 GCA_900536305.3 Caenorhabditis sp. 40 LS-2015 | reverse complement strand
AAACGAAATAGTGCACGCCAACAAGAGAGCGACAGACAGTACTCGACACGATGAATCGCGTTTAATTTTGGTTGGGAGGCGTGTCTCTCTCTCTCTCTCTCTCTCTGGCCCTCTTTTTGGAGACGGAACGACCGGAAAGTGATATATCCGGGGGACACATGGATACATGTAGAGGGCAAAAAGAGAGTGAGAGAGATGGAAATAAATTTTAATCAAATGTGAAAACCTTCTTCCCTTTTGGATTGAAGATTTCCGGGTGGAGATTTCGAATAGAAATGGGCGGGAACTTCAAAAAAGAAGTGTTTTTTAAAGAAATTTCTTTGGGACAGCAATGAGATTGGACGGATAATAGTGTAGGGAAAAAACATTGATCAACTATTGCATATGGTCATCAATTTTTAGAAAACTTAAAAAAGGAAAATCAGATTTAGTCTAGGAAAAGGGATCGGTCTGGTCTAGAAGGGGTCTGTCCCAGTCTACTTTTGGTCGGATTTTCAAAATTTTAGATTTTTCAAATTTTCAAAAAAGATGGACAAAAAGGCAAAAAGGTTATAATCATTCAGTTAAAAAAAAGAGCATGGTTCAGTTTTACATCAGTGAACGGATAATAAAGTGTACAAGTAGATATATATCAGTGCTGGCCTAGGATCCGACAACTGGGATGCTCAGCCAGGACTGACCAAATTTCAGATCTCCATAATAGAGATCGATAGGGTAAAGAGTGTGATCAGATCATCATAGCAAAAAAAAAATCGAATTAAAAAAAAGTCAATCAAAAAAAAATTGAAAATCGAAATCTTATTTCCTCGAGCACGACATCGATCGGATTCTTCCGGCTCCGCCTCCTCCCGAATTCCCTACCGACGATGAAAACTTTGTCGTCGTTGTCGCCGTCGACGGCTTCTTGGCTCCGCCGCCTTCTGATCGTGACGACGTGGCACCATTGTTCTTGGCCACCGAAGAAGACGTCGTTTGGACGCCGAGAGTGCGTTTCGGCGACGGTGGCGGTCGTCGATTCTCAGCGTCCGCCAGGAAGGGATTGTCTCTTGGCGGCGAGGGTAGGCGGCACGTGCCCGACGAGACAATGTTGAGCATTTCGTGATAGTTGACAGCGAGACTGCGCTTCATGTCGCCCTGGAAAATGTTTTGGGGTAGGTTTTGATTATCAAAACCTAAATAACCAAAATCCATCAATACTTTTGATGGACTTTGGAAATTTGGTTGTCAGATTATGAGAAAGTTCAACACAAGAACTCGCACGATCTCCTTGTTAGTCATTTTTCAGGCTTCTGGACGTCTTATCATTCACAATTTTTTTTCCGCAACAATTTCCACCCTCTCTCCCCGAACCTTAATCTGCGCCTCCATGATGCCAAAGTTCCTCTTATACTTGGCCACTTCGGCCTCCAGCTGCCGATTCGCCACGCTCAACTCGTGTATCGTCTGCTCGCTGTGCGCGGCGGCGGCGTCGAACTTCGCGCTCAACGCGTCCACCTCCTTCTTGTGCCGCTGATGACGGGTGGTGAGCTCTCGCTCAAGGTCCGACTTGTACTTGTCCTGGAAAATTCAAGCAAAATTTGAATTTCCCGCCAATAATCCATGGCTTCCTCACCATCTCCCTCATCAGCATCTCCTTCTGCCGTGCCGCCTCCGCGTTCGCCGTCTCTCGCTCCTTGAGAATCAGCGTTTTGACGCGCTGCGATTCGACGGCTTCATGGAGAGCCTCTTCAGTCTTCTCCCTGGCCACCTCGTTGGCCGCTATTAGCTGCTCTCGAAGGCGGAAAATCTCATTCTCCTGCACATCCACCTTCTTCGAGAACTCCACCAGCCGCTGCTCATTCTCCTCGTTCAACTCGGCCAATCGCTGATTCTTGGTCTCCAAACTCGCCACCTTCCTCGTCAAACTCCCCACCTGCGCGCTCATCTCCTTATTATCCGCCTCCAGCACCTCCGCCTTCCTCGCCAAATCCAACTCCCTCTCGTGGAAGTTCTTCAAAATCTCCATGGTGGCCGCTTGAATTCGATCGAACACGTTGACCTGCGCCTTGCCCACCTTGTGCTCGAGACGGTGCAGTTTCTCGGCGATCTCGCGATTTCGCCTCGTGAGCAGCTCGTTCTCCTCTTGAATAGTGGCGGTTTTGCGGAGATTCACACGAAGGACCTCTATAACGAACTCAAAATATTAGAGAAGATCCGGCGGCAATTCAAAAACTCACCGATTATCTCCTCCTTCTGCATTGCCGCTAACTGCTCCAACTGTTTTTCCACCGAATAGTTCTGCAGAATCTGCGCGATCCGGTCGCCATCCTCCATGTCGGTGTACTGCTTCCAATTGTCGATGAGCTCGTGGAAGACCGCGTTGATTTTTTGCGAGCTTCTGAAGTGCTTTTTGTTAAATTTAATTCGAATATTCGAATTCAGCGCCTAAAACTCACTTTAGAGACACTGGAGCGAGTCGCTCTGTTGTTGGATCGTTTTCTGTTATCGACATTTTGGAAATTGATCTGAAAACGATAGGAATGCTCATTTTTGATAATAATGAAAAATACCCAGCTAAACTTCTATTCGTTTCGTCCATTTTTCCCTCAAAAACTCTGAAAACTCCTCGAAAATAACCAAAAAATCAATTAAAAATTAAAGAAAAACGCTGTGAGTTTGAATTGGCGCTCAAAATCGGGGTCGCAATGGGGCGCTTTTGCATTCGCGTTTAAAGGCGCATGCGGGATTTTCGGCGCGAAGCAGAAAATTTTCAAATTGTAGTGCTAATTAAAATCTTGATTTTTCGCCAGTTTTCGCTGAAATTTTTCATTTTTTTAAATTTTTTTCGGTGAAAAAGCGGAAAATCGGTTTATAAATTATTTTTTAAATAATTTGTTTCCAAAATTTCAACCTTAAAAGCAGAAAAGCTTTATTATTCAAATGAGACGAATGTAAAAAAAAAGAGAAACAGGGAATATTTCGACAATCACAACAGTTTGGTTTTATTATATCACAAGTGGCCAGCGGGAGAGAGAGAGAGAAGATGAGGAACATTATATGCTAGAAAAAATTCAAAAAAAAAAAGACAAATCGAGTATTTTTCTGGTGACTAGAAGACATAAGGATAAAAAAGTTCTAGTTGGATATGCTTCCGAGAGAAATGAGGGAACGATGAAAGATGAGGATGAAAAAAAAAAGAAACCGGCGAAAAATGAAGAAAAAAAAACACATCAATGAGGCAAGTTGGTGCCCACGGGAAACATGAGCACTTCCGACTGGAGGTACTGTAGGTCGGGCAGACGATCGAGTAGTTGACGGGCGTCCAGTGACAGTACTTCCGGGTTACGGTAGTGGCCCGAGGTTCCATTGGCACGAGACATCAAGGTTTCGAGGATGGTAGAGCTGAAAGAAAGGAGAAAACCTGCTGGAAGAGTTTTGGTGGCCTACAAAACCCCCGAAACCTTCGAATGGACTGGCTTTCGAACTCGATGGCCTAGCAATCTCTAAATGGCCTAGAAATTCGGAAAAAGTGACTACGGTGGCCTAGAAAACGCTCCGAAACTGTGGTGGCCTAACTTCTGATTTTGGTGGCCTAACTTCTGATTTTGGTGGCCTAACTTTCTCCCTGGCCTAGAAAACCCCACCCCCACTAACCCGTTACTCGTCAGCTTCCCGCCTCCTCCATTCGTCAGCCCAAACTGCTCCAGATCGTGTTGAAGTGTGCTCGTGTAGGCCGTCGCCACACCGTTCGAGCCCAGGAAATCGACGTCGATGATCGCGGAGCTCTGGTCTGCAAATGCGCTCTGTGGATAATCATGCCTTGTGCAGTGTCTGCGTCTCGCCTAGTGTCGTGTGCTCTCACTAGTCGTTATCAGTGGGGCGCGTTATTATCATTAGGAGACGCTCAAAGTTAGTTCAAAGCAGCAAACGCGCTTCAATGCCACCAAAAATCCATCCCGGTTATTAACGAAACAGTGTCATGCGGGTTAGGCTGAGCAAGCGCGCTCCATTGAAAACTCCAAGTCATAGAACTCTCAATAGAGCGCGTTTTCGTGTCTGTCCTTGTGTCTCATTTAGGGATAAGCAAAGCACACACAAACAGAGAGAGGGGGTTAGCATTTGAACAAGTTTATGCAATCAGTCGTCGCTCGCGACACATATTTTCGACACTTGGCGCTCAGTTCGTGCAGATGCTTACTGGCTCGATTCATCGGATTCGTCAGGCCCGACGTGTCCCAGTCAAAGTCGACGGCGGGCACGGACGGCGAGTCGACGACGGTGGCTACTGGAGACGATGTCGACGTCTTCAGATCGGAGGCATCTGACGACGATTGAATGGGCGTGGGCAGCAGCAAGTTGGACGTGTCGAAGATGGCCGCCGCCGTGGCACGCGTCTCCTTTTTGACAGCGATCTGAAAAACAGGGGGAGCGTTAAAAGCGTCCTCCAGATGTCAAAAACTCACCGGCTGAATTTTCAAGGCTCTCAAATGATTCTTGCGAATCTCCGACTGTTTCCAGTCGAACTTCAACGAGATCGCCTCCTCTATAACACGGAGCGATAGCCATAGTTTCGAGTACTTCTGCTTCTCGACATCATCGAATCCATCCGACAACTCTTCCAACGCTTCCGCGTCGAACAACGACGGAATATCGAGAGGAGAGGATTCCTGACCATCTCCTCTCGCGAATCCCTCCTCATCCTCTTCCGAATACCCATCGTCCCAGAACGCGTCGTCCTCCAACATTTGCTCAAGATCCTTCAGATTCTCCTCGACGACCTGAATGACAGTGGTGGCCGTGGACGCCGAGCTGAACTCCGCCTGCCATTCGTCTTCGGACACCGCACCCTGCGGCTGCTCCTCGAACGCTCCCCATTCCTCCAGAGACTGCTGATGGGCTAGTTGTCGTTCTTCTTGGGATCTAGATGAGTTGGGCGCCGAGTCGGGGTCTTCAGATGCGCGGTCGGTGGACGGACGAGCCTGGTCGAACGCTCCCCAGTCATCGTCGTCGTCGTCGTCCGCATCGTTGTTAGCCATCATCTGGAGCGAAGGAATCTGGAAAAAAACCAAGATGAGGTCGAGTTCTCTGTCTGTCTGTGCGTCTAGATGTCCTCCAGCTGAAAATCTGACCCAAGGTAAAATCAACCGCGCAGATTCAGATTTTCAAGCAAAAATCGACGAAATTCTCACGTGATTCGAGGTACGACCTCGAAAAGTTGACTCACAGGGATGAATTCAGATTCTGAATCTCTGAGATCGATTTTGCCGCGGCTCCGATTCTGAGCAAAAGTTCTCGATGACAATCACTCTACTATCGTTTCTCATCAAGGTTACAAGTTTGCTCAACCGAAAAAATCCAAAAATTTTTGCCTGCGGCTCCCCGCTTTCCCTGCTCTTTTGTTCCCTTCCACTCCCTCTCGACCTTTCGACTCCTCCACACCCAACTCAGACTATCAATGGAGCGCTCTTGCAATCAAACAACTCCCTGCCTTGTTTGATTCCCTACTACCTCTACTCCCAGTCGTCTTATCACCCCACGTATTGACCAACAAAGGTACCTCCCCCAATAAAACTTTCGCAACATCTCCTCCGTCTCTTCACTATCAGCTACACACCGTTTCACAACTATTTCTGCTCATCATCCAAAAGTTCTAAAAGTACAGAAAAAACCGTCTACGTCTCTTGCCCCCTCTCTTCTCTCGCTTCGCCTCTATCTTCTCCAAGAATCGCAAAATGGCGTGGTTTTCTCGTGTCCTCTTCTTCTTCTTCTTCTCCTCTCCATCGCCGTCCGCCGAGGCTCCGCCCACACATCCACGTACTTCGCACCCCGCCTCGGCGGAAACACTATATAATGGTCAAGATAACAGCCTAAAGACTTGTCGTATGACGACTGGGAGGACGCCAAAACCGGGGGGAAAGAGAGTGAATCAATCGTGGAGGAAGACGATGACAAAAAAGAAACATGATCATGTGTGTGTCTGTGTGTGTGTGTTGATGGTGATGAGAATGAGAAAAAACTGTCTTGCAAGAAAAAATATTGTTGAACAAGAACCGTATCATCAAGGACATGCATATCATCATGTTGACCAGATTGACACAGATCGGACCGCCTATTGAAATCGGTCAGCATCATCTGATTCGGTCGTGGGTATTGATCGGTGGTGCTAGGTCTTGTAGGATCCCAGCCAAGTTCTAACTAGTAAGCTGAGCAATATACAGGTAGATCTGTAGTCCTTCGGTTAGACAGATCTTCGGTTCCAGGAGCTCAGGCCAAAACCTTCAGCTCTTAGACACCCTGCCATACCATCTGTAAGCGTTCAGTCCATCTAAGCAGCCAAATCACTTCGACAAAGAAAATCTTCTACATCTCCCGATAGCCATCTTGTTCCGATGCTCATTGTCTCAAAATTTGAATTCCCAAGAAACCAAAAAACCAAATAGAATCTTTCCGTCTCCCGATCACAGTTCAATTCTTGCACCATGTCTCTGCCTTCCTCTCCTCTGTCTGCGCTCTCTTATCTCTCTCCAGACGTATCACATCAATAGATAGGGGGGCCCGTAATGCGATTGTTTCCTCTTCTCTTATCTTCTTTATCGCCGCTACCGAATCGAATTTCAGCCGCAAAAAAGAAACGACAGTCATTTTCAGGTCAAAAAAAATGACACCTCAATCATCACCACCGAGTTCGTCTCGAGACCACGTGTGTCTGGTGTGCCAAGACTTCGCCGCTGGCTATCACTACGGTGTGCCATCGTGCGTCGGGTGCAAGACCTTCTTCCGGCGGACGATTATGAAGAAGCAAAAGTACATTTGCCAGTTCGAGGGCAACTGTCCAGTTGATAAGAGTGAGTTTTCTTGAAACTCTCAAAGTTATCAGTAGAGCTAACTTGCATCCATTGCAGCCATCCGCTGCGCCTGCCGCTACTGTCGATTCGAAAAGTGCCTCAGCGTCGGCATGGATAAGAACGCCCTTCAACAAAGCCGCGACCCAATCGGCTACACAAAACGCACCAAGCGACCCAAGAAGGAGCTGAAGACTACGGTATCCGATGGAAGCAGCGACGAGTCTTCCACCCAAGGATCCGTCTCGCCACTTCAACTCTCCCCACCGCCGATATCAAGTCTCGAGTGCTCGCCAATCCCAACTATTGCCACTTCCAGCAGCTACTACACCCCACTCGCAATTCCAGCGCCTCGAAAGTGCGTCCTGCAGATTCTGGAAGACCGCGAAAAGTGCGCCAACGATCTGCGTCTCTCCGACTATCTGCCGTTGCGATCGCTTCACGAGGCGCTCTGCTCGCGCGCCTTGCTGTCGGATTCGATGTTCATGGCGCAGTACGGGCAGCCATCGGAGAGGCATCAGATCTACGATCTGCGCTTCGTCACACAAGACGACTATCACTATTGGCACGAGAGAGACTGGTTCTTGTTGACCGAGTACGCCAAAACATTCGATGTTTTCGAGGCGTTGGACTATCCGGATAAGGTTCGTGTTAGTTTCACAGACCATAACTCGACTCATAGAGCACCTCCATCAATGAAATCTAGACCATTGAAAAGCTTTCGACTTCTAGAACCTTCCAGAACCCATTTTCCAGGCCGAACTCGTCCGTCATGCCGCCATCACCATCCCCGTCCTCGTGCAGGTGTGGAACTCTCCCGACTACGGACCGGACACCATAGTGTTCCCCGACGGCACCTACTTTGATAAGACTCCCGAGCCGACCCGGTAAGCTATTAGGCCGCATATCGTGCGCCCACTCTTACTAGGAGGATGATGTGAAAAGGGTGCTCTCCCCACGATCACAACATTCCCCCCAGTGAGTGGGGCACCTCCAATCCCCTTAATGTCTCGTTCCGCGTTGTGTTCAATCGTTTTAGGCCAGCCGGTCTCAACAGGAAAAAGTCGCAAATGTTGGATCTCGTGCTGAAGCCGTTCCGTGAGCTGCGGCTCGACGCCACCGAGTTCGCCGCCTTCAAAGCGGTAACGTTTCTGAATCCAGGTCCGCGCGGGATCCCCTAAGAGCCAAACTTTCACTGTGATGCGATTCCAGACGCCGACATCACCCTTCCAGCGAGGAAGCTCGTCAATAACGAGCGCGTTCGCATCACCAAACAGTTGTACGCCTACATGGCGACCAAAGACGACGTCGACACGGCCATCGAACGGTCAGTAGTGTGTGTGTCTTCTTTAGAGAAGAATCACCTGATAGATCACTTTTTGACCAACGTCTCTATCCTCCGATTCAGATTCGCACGATTGGTTCTGATGGGAACGTCCATGTCAAAAATGGCGTGCGAGTCGAAAGAGGCCGTGTGGATCGCGGACTTCTTCGAGAACATTGGCTTCTCCGCGTTCGCCAGACAACTGTTCTTCGGTGATGACGTCGTCGTGAGGAGGAGCGACGGTGTGGAAGAGAGTCAGAGTTTCAGAATTCAGCATTTGTGATTTTGTGTAGACTTTGAACTTTTTGTTCTCATACTTTTAATATTATTTTTTTGCCCCCCTCAATAAAGATGCTATTTCTCATTTGATCTACAGTTGTCAATGGAGCGCGTTTTCTATTCAAGTTTTTTAGGTTCAGGTATCCAATTTTCAAGCTTTAAAACTTACTCCATTATTCTTCGTCTTCTGAATCGGAGCTGGCGCCGAGACCGCCTCTCCAAAGTCTCCCCACTCATCGTCGTCCTCTTCCACGTCTTCCGATGCGTTCTTCTGAATCTCAACATCCGTCATCCGATGGTCATCTGGAGCTTCTGACGATGGCTTCTTCGAGTCCTAGAATCTCATACTTTGAGCTTGAGCTTCCAAATCTCTACGCTTACTTCCGAATCCCCCTTGATCGGAGACACCGAACGACTTCTCGACGGATCGTGAGGTAGCGGAAGGTTGGAAGACGACGTCGACGTGTCCACGTCGTCATCCTCGAACGGATTCTTGGCGAACGCGGCGTCGTCAGGCTGACCATCGTCGCCGGGGCCGCATGATGCGTTCTGGGAGCCTATGAATGGAGGAGGACCCCCATCGATTTCCATCGATCGGCTGGAAGAAAATGGAAAACTATTTTTTGGGTCGAAAATTGGGAAGAATCGGAGGAAAATGAGTGGAAAGGAAAATCAACGTTTTGAATAACATTTTTCGCTATTTAAATGATGGGAAAGTGCAAAAATTGATCTATCGTATTATAGACCTGAAATTCAAGTTTTTGGCGGGAAATTCAAAAACTGAACTCGATTTTCACATCGGAAAACTTTTCAAACAAAAAATTTATTTTTTAGACGGGAAATTCAGAATTCGACCTAGTCTATATCGAGCCAAAAAAATACACGTTTGGCACTCAAAAAAAAATCAAACTTTTCACAGAATCGAAACCAAAAAATGCTCCAAGAAACACCAAAAAGCTGTCCAACCAACTAGTCGAAGCAGTTTGAAATTTTTGTTGTTTTTTTCTCTCTCGTTTCTTTTTTGCTTTGGAGACTTCCTTTCTCTCTTGGTGTTTCTTTTTCCGCCTTTTAAACTTTATGGTGGTCTTGAGCCTCGAGACTTGAGACAGAAAGAGAGCAGTTGGGACACATGAGCCGGAGGGAACACGGCTCAAAATGAGCTCAAATTTTAAAAAACTGAGGGACTCCAAGAAGCTGAAAAATGAGCCACGGCCTATGATCCGACAACTCGGCCATTATCAAAACGAGGATTTTCATGGATTTCCCCTATGGTCAAAAGTTTGGTGTTAAACTTCTCAAAATGTTTAGTCAATCAAAAAAATCCTAGAAACTTCCAGAAGATCAAAAAATCTCAAAGGAAAAAGGTCATAGTCGATGACTAGGTACTTCCTTCACGATTCAGAAGGAAAATTTTTCGGCGAAAAAAGGACAAAAAATCGAAGAAAAACAACCCAATTTCTGAAAGACCGGTTTCTTTCTAGGGCCTCTTGGTCAGCCTCATCAATCTTCACCTATCAATTAGCCTATTAAACGAAAAATTCCGCCAACTTCTTGGCGGGATTTCAAACTTCGAGTCTAGATGAATTGGTACTAATTCGGTTAAAAACTGTGCCCCAAAACTTGCTATGCTACAAATTTATGTGTGAATAATCCATGAGACATCCACTTATCTATATATATATATATATATATATATGTAGACAGAGAAAGGGGTCCCCGAGATTTTCACTTGGAGCCTATGAGGCTCATGAGACGCAGAGAGGCCTAGAAATGGGAGCAATCCGTTTGCAGAGAGGGAGAGGAAGAGGACATATACTCTCATATATAAACGGGGGCTTTTATAATAGAAATGGGAATACATTGAGGGGAAAGAGAGAAAGAGAGAAGAGGTAATTGTTGTGTTTCTGTCTTCCCCTCTTTAGCACTACTCCCGCTGGAATTGGAGAGGAGGAATTCTTGTTGAAGACGATGATGATGATGACGATGCTGGTGGAAGCCAAGACGGAATGGATTAAAAGGTGTACGCAGAATGGGAAGGAAGTTTAATTAATTTTTGGGGCAGAAGGAGAGGGAGAGTTGGAATCTAGCTACACTTGCAGAATGGGACCGCAGACGAGCAGCGAAGGCGTCAAAATGCGATTTTTGTCAATGTGAAAATTCAGATAATAGAGCTCAACGAGCTCTATCTAACCAGTATGCATACATACGTATGACTTGATTAACGTTCGGTTACAGATGCCAAAATCGGTTATTCGGCAAAAGACCGGCAGTCCCGTTTACCGGCCCCGGAAATTTCACAACTGCGACATATAGCAGCCGATATTAACAGAAATTGAAAACGTATTGGTTTTTGTTAACTGGAACCTGTCGGATCAAAGTTAAACGCCTCAGGATTTCCATTAGCTATAGAGTCCTCAAATCTTCAGAAAGACAGTCTGTCAGAAACATTCCAAATTTTGACAATGCGATTGTCAGAAGCTCGGAATCTCTCCGAATCTCAAACTTGTCAGAATCGTCGAGATTGATCTGATGAGCGACTTTCGAAGTGGAACTCAATGAGAATCAGTCAGCATCAAGGAATTCTGTAATCCTGGAATCTGAATCTCAAGACACTCATTTCGAATCGATGGGAATTTCAGAGCTCCACATTTTGGAGTGCTTGAGAATCAACAAACTTTTGAATCTTCAAAACTTTCAGCGAATGAAAATAATCTCCATGAAATTTCCAATCGATCTAGACAGTTTTCAATGGAATTACATTGCTAGAAACGAAGATAAAGGTCTTAAAACGAAGTGGCCATGTTTTTCATCCAAATTTTCTTTTTCAAAAATTTGAACATGGCATTTTTTATTGCCTCACAAGAGATATTTATTGCTTCTTGGCACGCAATGAAACTCAAATTCTCTTATTTTTTAATGTCATTCAAATAAAAAAAAAAGGACTAATCGATTCCAGCCAAGAATGACTCATACACCCACCATTTGCCGGCATCCGCCCGCTTCGATTTGTTCTTTCGTGTACAGCACATTTTTGAGAACAAAAATCGTCTAACTTTTTGGAACTAACACTCTTCGGCAAGAATCGAGGCTCCAGGTGGCGAAAATTGCCAGCTCTCGCCAGAGACTAGTCACGTGGCAAGCGAATTTCCAATTAGAACAAAGACAAAAAAAAGTTGGCGAAACCGAAAAATTCAAAATTTCGGTCAAAAATTGTGTACAGATAGCAAGTGAAAATCAACCGATAAAACTTTTCGGACGAGAAAACTAGAAATTTGCCACTCCGTTTTCGAATAACAAATGAACAAAGGCGGTGACAAGGCCGGAAGCATGCTTTTAATACCTGCCCCGACGAGAGGGGCTTGTTTGGCCTTCTCTCTCGATTAACGCCAAGAGGACACTGCTGACGCGTTTCTCGATTCCCTGGCGCGTTTCTTTCTCTCTGATCAGCAATACATTTTGTGGCGCTTTTCGCCACCTAGGCCTCCTGTCTCTTCCGAGAGTACAAATAAAGAGTAATAGACTAATAGCGAATGAGGAGAGGGAGAGAGAAAAATAGGCTTTTCGAATTTTTGTGCACTCTGCGCATCTTCTTTTGTTGGTAACTCTTGAAAAAAAAAGATAAAATTTCAGCTGAAAATCTCGGAAAAGCTCGAAATTGCGATGAAAATCCGAAAAACAGTTTGAAAATTTCAACTTTTGACTTTCGTTTCGAAACCTTCCTCATTATTTTTTGGTTGCGCCTTTAAGGATTACGGTTTTTCTCAATACTTTTCATCACTTTTCGGTGTTTTTTCAGGCCGTTTCCGACAGGTTTCTTTCGAATTTTTGAATGTTTTTCAGCTCGAATTTCAGATTTTCAAATTGCTGAAAAACAAAAAATACTTTTTACTGAAAATATAGGCTAAAAATCTGCTGTTTTCATTTTTCGTTTCAAGACCCACCTCACATTTTCTATTATGCTCCTTTAAAGATTACTGTATTTTTCTTGCCCAGATTTTCAAACAATTTCCTCCTATTTTTCACTAGTTTTTCTAGATTTTCCTCGAATTTTCTTGATTTTCAGTCAAAGTTTTTTTTTGCAGAAATGTGGGATTTATTATCCACAGAGCTCTTCACAATATCCAACCTGTTTCTGCTGAGTTTCATGGTCGGCGCGCTAGCAGTGAGCAGCGTTTTCACGTAAGTTTTTGAAGGTGGTTCAAAATGGATTTCTGGAAATCTAGATGCTGGAAAACCTATGAAAATGCTCAAAAACCTCCCAAAATTTTATTTTCCTGAGAAAAAACCCCGACTTTTTCTCACCTAAAATCAATTCCAGACTCTCGCACATCACGCCATGGGTCCGACGAACTCGCGACGAGTATCTCACCGCGGAGACCGTCTACCGAAGCTCTCCAGAAGCGCACTTCCCGAAACTTCTGCACGCGGAACGCGACGCACCGAAGCGCTACACCCCGTCCACGTGCTATCTCTCGGTCATCATTCCCGCCATGAACGAGACGGAGCGCATCGAGATCATGCTCGACGATTGTTGCGACTATTTGGAGGCTCGCGCTGAGAAAGATTCAAAATTCAGTTACGAGATTCTAGTGGTCGATGATGGGTCGTCGGATGACACTGCCGACGTGGCGTTCAGAATCGCGCAGAGGAGGCAGAATCTGAAGGTGTTGAAGTTGAAGGCGAATCGAGGAAAAGGGGGCGCAGTGAAAATGGGCGTTCTCAACGCGGCTGGAAAACTGATTTTGTTCGCCGACGCCGATGGAGCGACGAAATTCGAGGATTTTGAAGTTTTGGAGAAAGAGATTTTGAGAGCCGCCGGAGGCGAACCCTTGGATGAATCCTTCCCGGCCGTTGTTGTAGGATCGAGGTGAGAAAAATCATCAATTTTGTGTCAAAAATGTTAATTTTGACCCCAAAACTATGATTTTTAGGTCAGAAATCGTAAATTTTGAGCCAAAAATCATCAAATCTCCCCGATTTCAGAGCGCATCTTGAAGCCGCGTCTGTCGCCGAGCGATCCTTCTTCCGCACGATTCTCATGCACGGATTCCATTCGTTGGTGTGGCTGTTCGCCGTACGGACGGTCAGGGATACGCAGTGTGGATTCAAACTTTTCACACGATCCATTGCGGCCAGGGTGAGGGTTTTACTGAAAAATGCGGGTTTTGGAGCATAAAATTTGCTCTTTTTAAAGGCGAAAATGAAGATTTCAGATGGGATTCTGCTATTTTCGAGTCCAAATTCAAAATCGCCGGTCTGGTGTTCATAATTTTCGAGTGAAAAATCTCAATTTTGGACCTGAAATTCATGATTTTAGACTCAAAATTCATGATCTTCGACTCAAAAATTCGTGAATCTCATTTCAAAATTCGTGATCTTCGAGTCAAAATTCATAATTTTCGACTCAAAGTTGATGACTTCCGACTTCAAATTCATGACTTCCGACTCAAAATTCGTGATTTTCTACTCAAAAATTCATAATTTTGAACCTAAAGTTCATGATTTTCTACTCAAAAATTCATAATTTTGAACCTAAAGTTCATGATTTTCGACTCAAAGTACAGGATTTTCGACTCAAAACTCATGATTTCAGTTTTAAAATTCATGATTTTCAACCTAAAATTCATGATCTTCGGCACAAAATTCATAAGTTTTGACTCGAAATTCTCGATTTTCAGCTCAAAATACATGATTTTGGATCTACAATTTATGGATTTCAACCTTAAATTAACAATCTTTGCCCCAAAATGCATGATTTTCAGCTCCAAATTCTCGATTTCCTGCTCATTTTCTCAACAAAACCTCCCAATTTTTGCAGGTCTTCCCCGTGCTCCACGTGGAACGTTGGGCGTTCGACGTCGAGCTCATCTACCTGTGCGAGAAGTGGACGGTGCCCGTGTCGGAGGTCTCCGTTCGTTGGAAGGAGATCGAGGGGTCGAAGATCACGCCGATCTGGTCGTGGCTTCAGATGGGCCGCGATTTGGTGTTGATCTGGTTCAGATATAATGTACGAATCTGGAAATTTGAATTTGGCGCCTAAATTTGATCTAAAAACTGAACATTTTCAGATCGGAATCTGGACCGACGATCAACCATGAGCGCCGGAAATTTTCTAATTTATATTTTTTTTTTCAAAGTTTCTGAATTTTTGGGTTTTTTTGTTGTTATCTTCTTTGAATTGTTACAATCTAGTAATTTATAGCTTTACTTTTTCATTCGAATTTTTGGATTTTTCGCTTCATTCTTGCTGGTTGTAAATACATATATCTATGATTCCTGCCGAAAATTTCCCTTTTTCCCCCTTTTTCATTGTGATTTTCTTTTTCTCGGCATTTTTCTCTTCAAATTATTTAAAAAAATGGTTGAAAACTGTAATTTTCTAACCTAAGTTTCTCGTTTTGATCGTTTAGCGGCGATTTTTTTTATATATCTTTTCAAATTTTTTTTTTTTGAAATCAATTTCAGGTCACAAAAATTCCCCGGGAAATTCAACAAAAAAACATTTTCAGTGCAAAAGAATGGTGAAGAAGACGGCAGCGAAGTCGGCGGCGGCTCCCGCCGAGTTTCCCAGTGATGAGATTGTCATGAAGGAGGAGGTTGTGTTGAATGTGAGTTTTATAAGAAAAATCGACGGAAAACTCGAATTTCCAGTTGAAAAAATCTGAAAATTCAGTAAAAATTGACCCAAGAGATCGTCTAGAACTTCTTAGACGACTTCAGTATCGGAGCCTTCCAGAATCCTATGATTCTTCACTCGGAACGTTTTAGAACTCTTCAGAATGTTTCCAAATTTCCGTTTACCCAATCAAAATCTTATAGAGGCTTTTGAAGTCGTTTCTAGTCGTCTAGAGGCTTTCAGAACCATATAGATGAATCTGGAAATCTTGAGACCCCTTTGGAATTATTTACAAGTCTTCAAAGTTCTTTCGAATCCTTCAGCACCCTCTAAAATCCCTTCGACTCCATCAGAATCCTCGAGAGTCCACCAAGAACCGTTCGAAATCGGCTAGAATCCAGTAGAATCCTTCAAACGCTTCTAAGATCCTTATAGAATCCTTGGAATGCTCCTAGGCGTCTTCAGAATCCATTAGAATCTTCTAGAATGCGCGAGAATTCTCCTGAATCGATTCACATCAGTCAGACTCTCACAGAATCCAGAATCCTCAAAAACCCTTCATTTTCCAGACCTACGACGAGTGCACCGACTACATCACCTACGACGACACGAAGACCTTCTCGATCGCGGACTACTGCTCGCAAATCCAGGTGGCCATCGTCAACGAGTCGGCCGACAAGATGACGCTGGAGTTCGACGTCACGCGCATCGAGGCGCCGATCGCCAACGCGCTCCGCCGCATTCTCATCGCCGAGGTGCCGACGATGGCTCTCGAGAAGATCTACCTCTATCAGAACACCTCCGTTATCCAGGACGAGGTTCTCTGCCATCGTCTGGGTCTCCTCCCTCTGCGTGTCGATCCACGCGCCTTCCAGTTTCCCACCGAAAAAGTCGTCGGGATCAACGAGCGAGGTGTGGATTGTGATGAGGAGCCTCAAGGAGATCCGACCCGGAATCTGATCTTCAAAATCAACGTCTCATGTACCAAGAATCGAAATGCACTCCCGACGGCCACGGAGCCCAAGCAACTCTACCACAACAGCTCGGTCTACTCCAGAGCATTCGAATGGTTGCCGATTGGAGATCAAGCGGAGAAGTACACCAAGAAGAACGCTCCAAAAATGGTCTCCGACGATATTCTGGTGGCGAAACTCCGACCGGGGCAGGAAATCGAGGCCAGTTGTCACGCGGTGAAGGGCATCGGAAGAGATCATGCCAAGTTCTCGCCGGTGGCGACGGCTTCGTACCGCCTGTTGCCCACGATTCGCTTGAATGCCGAGATCTCCGGAGAGGCTGCCGAGCGGTTGCAGTCGGTGTTCAGCGAGGGTGTGATCGGGATTGAGAAGAAAGGAGGTGAGGCTTTTTCATTTGAGTTTGAGAGATCGTGGAGGATCCAGACAACATCTGGAGGATCCTGAAGTATTTCGGAGATTTCTTGAGAATTCTGGAGAATTCTGGATGATCCTGGATGATCCTGGAGGATCCTGGAGGATTCTGAAGAATTCTGAAGGATTCTGATGGATTCTGAAGGATTCTAAATGATCCTGGAAGATCCTGGAGGATTCTGGAGGATTCTGGATGATCTTGGAGGAGCCTGAGAGATCCAGGAGAATCCTGGAAGATCTTGGAGCATCCTGGAGGATCCTTGAAAGTCCTGGAGCAATCTGGAAGATCCTGGAGGATTCTGGCGGATCCCGAAGAAATCTAGGAAATCCTGAAGGATTCTGGAGGATCCTGGATGATTCTGAATGATCCTAGATGATCCTGAATGATCATGAATGATCCCGGATGATCTTGGATGATCTTGGAGGATTCTGGAGAATCCTAAAGGATCCTGAGGCATTCTGAAACATCCTGGAACTTTCTGGTGCACTCTGGAGCAATCTGAAAAAACCCGAAGCATCCTGGAGCATCCTGGGAGATCCAGCAGGTTCCAGACGAGTCTAGAAGTATTCAGAAAGATCATGAAAGCCCCTGGAAGTTTCCTAAGGGTTCTGTTGGATCCCGTAGGATCACGTAGGATTCTGTCGCATTCTGAAGAGCTCTGATGGATTCTGAAGGGTTCGGATGGGTTCTTTTGTTCCACCATGATTCGATCAATCACCCTTAACCCAAAATTTGCAGCCAAACGCATCGCCGTCGTCAAGGACGCGCGCAAGGACACGTGCAGTCGTAACGTGTTCCGTCACGAGGATCTGGCTCAAGCTGTGCAACTCGGCAAGAACAAGCAGCACTTCATTTGTGAGTTGAATTGGTGCTCTATTGATAATTTTTGGTTAGAAAAAAGATGGCTGAAGTTTGGCTGGGAATTGCCAATTTTGAGCTCAATTTTTGATTTTTTGACCAGAAATCCAAAAATTTCGATAAAAAATTGCTTCAAAGGACTCGAATGATCGAAAGAGCTCCAGAAATCGCGCAATATCCAACTTTCCGATGACCTGCAAATTCGCTCTATTGAGAGTCCCAAAAAAATCTCAATTTTCAAATTTTCAGTCAGCGTGGAATCAACCGGAGCCCTCCAATCCGCCGTGCTCGTCGTGGAGGCGTGCAAAGTGATGGAGACCAAGTGTCGATCGCTTCGCAAACAAATCGAGGCTCTTCTACAGTAATCCTTCAATTTTTTTGTTTTTCCATGGAAATTTTCGGATTTTTCGACCTCCCCTGAAAATCTATATCTCTCGTTGTTATGCTCTCCACTTTGTTGATTTTGAACCGTTTTTTTTTGTCCTCCAACTTTTTTTTCTTCATTTTTTCAATGAATTTCTGTTTCCCCCTTTGTCGCTCTTTTTTCTCTAACTTTAGTGGTAGATTTTCCTTATTTTCTACTTTGAAAATTGTTTTTTTTCTCAAACTTAACTTTTTTTTGGAAAATTGAGTTTCAGAATTCTATGTGACTGCGGAAGCCAGGGGAATAGATAAGACGGCGGAAGGATGGGATTCCCAATGATTCAAGTGTTTATGATCGCCGCGCGGCAGGTAGAGAAATGGAATTTTGAGTTTTAAAAAAAGCTGAAAAAATCACATTTTTCGACCAGAAAATTGAATTTCTGAGTGAAAAATCTGGAAAAAAATCATTTTTTTTCGAATTTTCAACTAGAAATTTGAATTCTGAACGATTTTCGGGCTGAAAATCAAGTTTTTTTCATCAAAAAAATCTCAAAACTTCGACTAAAAATTCAAATTTCCGCCGACTCTGGACATTTTTTCGAACAAAAACTTTCGATTCAAAATTTCGAATTGGTTTTTGAGCTGAACATCGAAAAAATTTGAATTCCCGCCCATTTTCCCCTTCATGATCTTCAATATTTCCGTATAGGTCTCCAAACCGATTGCCGACGCGGTGCTGCGATACGGAAAGGATCACCCGGTGTTTAGGAACAAGTTGTTGATTCCGATTGGAAGAGGTGAGGATTTTGAACTTTCAAGTTCAAAACTCTAAATTTTAGGTTCAAAATCATGAATTTCAAGTTGAAAGTCATCAATTTCAAGTCCGAAATCATGAATTTTCAGCCCAAATCCAAATGTCTCCAGTGATTCTAACCAAACGTCGATCTGATTTTCACCAATTTCCAGAGCATTCTGACCAATTTCATCGCTAAATTTGGTAGATTTTTGAATCCAAAAAAGGGCTCAAAATCATCATCAACTTCATCATGTTTTGATCTCAAAAATCTCAATTTTCCACTCGAAATTGCTCATTTTTTTAATTTTAGATGTCTTTTTTAGACCATTTTCGGTTCGAAATCCCCAACTTTATAACACCAACATTCCAGGCCTCGTGCGGTTCACGTCTCGAATGCGAATGAAGCGACTGGGGCTCGGCGAGCCGATCACGCACGCGCCCGTCTCCGAAGCGGCCGCTCTGGAGCAGGCGTCGGATTTCGTTCAACAACTCGTCCTCTTCTCGTACTCGGTCGGCGTGTTCGCCAGCTACTACTTCTACACAAAACTGACGACGGCGGAGTCGCTGAAAATCGAAGAGTACCAAGAGTTCCGCGAGCAACAGGAGAGGGCGATCAAGGTGAGGACGGGCTGGATTTTGAGCGGGAAAATCGAGATTTGAACCAAAAAAGCAGTGAATCCAGTTGGTTTCAGTCATTTTTTCGAGCAATATCGAGAATTTGGATGGTTTTTCAGTCAGATTTTTGACGATTTTCAGCCTAAAAATGATAATTTTCACTTGGAATTTGAGATTTTTGAGTCGAAAATTTTGAATTTTGAACCGAAAAAAGTACGTTTTGTGTTCGAGAGATACCAACTTCGAGACGGAAATCTTGAACTTTTGGCACAAAATTCATGATTTCCGACTCAAAACTCAAGATTTTCGAGTCAAAATTCATCATAATTTCTACAACCTCTTTCAGGAGCTCCGCCTCCAAATCGAGTCACTCGAGCAGCGGCTGGCCGCTCAGCAGAAGAGGAACTTCTTCTCTCAACTTTCCCCCTTTGGCAAGGACGACGAGGAGCCGAGGAGGCCTTCTGGAGAGTGTGCGAAGCCGTCAAACTCCTCCGCGTCATCTTCAGAATCCTCTTCTGAGGAGAAGCCAACGTCGTCGGAGACGCTGAAGCAAAAGTTCCGGCGCATCTCGTCGCTGCCCATCGACGCGGCCGCCTCGCTGATTCTGGATGGTACGTTGATCGATGATGACGAGTGAACATAGAAAGAGAGAGAAGTACGGGCTTGTGCTTCTACAGTAACCCCCTTCACCACCTGCACATCTTAATATATATAAATATGTATTGTACATTTCTTCATGTATGTCGTCAGGGGGATCCTCTGGATACCCGGATTCTGAAGGTTTTGGATTCTTGGATTTGTGGGATTTCAGTTCTGACTCTGGACGTTGTCTTTTGGTGACGTTGAGATTTTAGAATCTTGGATTGTCTTCTGAATCTCCAGGATCTTCAGATTTTGGGTTTTTCGAAATTGCAAATCCTGACTTCGTAATTCTCAATCTTGGCCTTCGAATTCGAAATCTCGAAGTTTTGCATTTGAGCCTTCAGTTTCCTATTCTGATTCCACGTCTTCTGAATCTCCAGGATCTGTAAATTTTAATTACGACCAAACTTTGGCCATCAACCTACTTCCTCATGTTCAGAACTCAATGTTTCCTCAAATCCGAATTCAGAATCTCCAGAATCCTCTTGAATCTGAATCCTCCCCTGTGTATGCGCAATGTGCTCTTTTTCGTTGTGTCCCCCATGCTTGGCTTGTAGCTCTCTGTGTTTTCCTTTGGTTTCGCTGTGCCCATCCCCTCTGAATTTGTTCGTTTCGATGTATCACCCCTTTTTTGTTGTTGTCATTTGCTAATAGCTTTAGATAGATGAACTTTTTTGTCGATTTACGTCAAGTTTTCTCATGGTTTGAGCAGCAGCCGAGAGAGAGAGAGACGTTCTGATGATTCTGGAGCATCTTTAACCACACCGTCTTCAGAATCCAGAAGCCGAACAAACACCGACAAGACGTCATCATGCACGCCACGACTTCTATAACACGCATGATTCTGAATATCCGCAAAGCTCCGCCCCTTTTTATTGCCCCGATGCCTTGCATACCTTTCAGATGACGAGTATCTCATCGTTCGTCGTGGCTCTTCCGTCGGCATCGAGCTCTCGGTGAACTTTGCCGCCCGAGGCGAACGTCTTCGCTATCGGATTCCGACGACGTCGAAACTTCGAGAATCGCTGACGCAAGTCGCGTTGAACGAGGCCGCCCGTCGTGTGATAGGAGATTCTAGATTCTAGATTTTTAGGGGTTTTTAGGCTTGTTGTGAGGATCTGAGAAAAAGAACCAGTGGTGGCCTAGGATCCGACAACTCGGCCATGGGGACGATGTCTCTTTTTCTCTTTTCGCGGCGAGATATCTTTCCTATGGTCGAGTTGTCGGATTCTAGGCCATCTCTCTGACTTTTTCTTCAGATCATCATGCAGTTTTTTGTACGATTCTTTTTTGATCCACTAACGGTTATGATGGATTCAGTGAGCTTTTATGAAATTTTGAAATATTTTTTTTCGCGGTTCTAATTTTTTTTTGTCAGTTGTGAGATGTTCTAGTCATTTTGTGATCTTCTTGTCTGCGTCTCTCTGTCTCTCTCCTTCCCTTGTTGGAGCCCGTCCCTCTCCCCTTATTACTCGAGATTTTTGAAAATGATCGCAATTTTTTTTCGAAAAAAATATTTTTCAAAAAATTCTCAAATTTTTTTTTCGCACAGGACGACGAAGGCAGCAGACTAGGGAGGAGAGTAGTTGAGGAGACGCAGAGCTTGTATATAACTTTTTTTGTTTCTTGATTTTTTCAATGCTCAATTTTTCGTTTTGTACCAATTCTTCTCATTTTTCTCATGGCATTTCCCCCTCCACTTTTCTATGTGCAAAGCTATACCATATAAACTAAATAAAGTAATGTTCAATTGTTCCATTTTTTCCCCATATTATCCATTCGCCAACTCTTGAGCCTTCGCGCAACGACACTCCGATATTCCGCAGTCTAAAAAGTGTTTTGGCGACACAAAATTTCAAATTTTCTCACTCGTTTTGTATAAAAGACGAAATTTTTGAAAATTTTGTTGCTCTAAAACGCTTTTTTTCGGACTGCGGAACATCGGAATGTCGTTGCACGAAAGGATAATAATGAAAATGTCCCTCAAGACGAAAAAAAAATATTCCGAAAGCAAAAAAAAACTTGCATCGAGTTTTGAAGCAAGAAAACGAGCACACATTATACATACTATTGTATTCAAGAGCAAGGAACAAGAAGACGTCACGAAGGAAATTTTTTTTGCACCTTTTTGACCGTGTTAGTTTTGAGACTAGAGACATGAGAGGCCCTTTCTTTTGTTGCAAAAACGAGATTTGATTTTGAGAACAAAATATTTTTGGAAAATTTGACGCTTCAGTATTTTGGAGAATTTCGGGCTTCTCATCCTGGATTTTTTGGCGGAGGTTTCGATTTTCTTTTGTCTCCAATATCAAGCTGCGAGATTACTATTCTTTTCATGGCTGATTTGAGTTCCAACAGGATGCTGAGATTCTTGAGATTCTGGAAGATTTTGAAATTCTGAGATTGTTGAAATTTTGAGATTCTGAGATTCTAGAAGGTTCTGAGATTCTGGAAGATTTTGAGATTTGGAGATTCTCCAGTTCTGAGATTCCGAGGTTTTGAGATTCTGAGATTCTGAATCTTAAGAGTCTGAAATTTCAAGAAATTTTTTTCTTTCTGAGAAATTCTGAAGTTTCAACGAGTGTGAAAATTCTATATTTTGGTTGGGCGGAAATCTGAAAATCTGAACTTTGAAAGGTTTGATTTTTGAGACCTGATAATTCTGAATTCTGAAAACTCGAAATCCGAAAATGCAAGTTTTGAGGGTTTCTGATGTCTATTCAATTTTTTCTGAATTCCCAAAAAAAGACGAAATTCCAAGACCCCCCTACTCCCCAAAAATAAATCTCAAGTGATTTTCCCGAAAATTCGAATCTCTCCTCTTCCACCATTTCTCCATTTCTCCATTCACGTCATCACCATCGCCATTTGAAGTCCTTGATTGATGAGAAAATCCACACAAGACGAAGTTTTTCCAATTACCGCCCACCTTTTTTTTCAATCTCTCAAAAATTTTGGAAGTAAATTTCGATAAGTTCAATCAATCAACCCTCAAATGGACTCTAGCAGTGAGTCTAAATGCTAATTTTCGACTTTGCTAAAAATCGAAAATTCGGAGGAAGAAAATTGGTTCCGAGTCTCTCGTGAATAATGTCACGTCTTCTGAACGACGTCTTCGAGAAAGAAAGAAAAAAACAAAACTGCGAAATTACCGATTCCGGAATTCCGATTTCCCCTCTCTCCAGATGACGTTTGATGACTAGGCGTCTACAGTAATCCCCAACACTTCCGATGTTCTTCGGAAAACAAGACAAACAGACCTATCCGAGAATATCTGACATCATCCGAATCCCGATCTTTTGGATTCTGATGTCTTCTGAATTCATCTAGTTTGTGCTCGACACCAAAAAAGACGATGTACACACAGTGTGTGTCTGTGTGAAGCCTAAGCCTAAGCCTATAATCGAATTTTGGGGAGTTGGCGAAGATTCTATTTTTCTCCCGTCTTTCGCCGATTCCTTTTTTCTCGGCAGAGTCCGTTAGAAGATTCTTATTCTCTATTGTTCTCTAGAACAAATTCGTTCCGAAGAAAAAATTCCTTCTTTTGAGGATGTAGTAAAGTTTCTAACGAGATTAGAGCCAATTAACAATTTGTGCCTGGGGGAAAGTTTTGGAGTTTGAAAAATTTGTACGAATGTTTCGAAATTTTTATCAGATCTTTTTTTGGAATTCGTCATTTTTAGGATTTCTGGAGAATCTTTCAATCTTAGAATTCCAGAATCCCAGAATCCCAGAATCTAAAATATCCCTGGATCTCGGAACACCAGAATTGTAGAATCTCAAAATCTTCCGAAATCAGAATCTAAGGAAATTGAGGGTCTCAAATCTAAGACGACCTAGAAATCCAAATCAAGTTTCCTAGGCCATCCGAAAAATTGTCCAAATTCTGTAGACTGATTCCTTAATTTTGAATGAAACTGAATCTGATAATTCTTGAAAAACTTGTGATTCAAAATCTTCTACTCAGATTATCCAACTTCTAGTTCTCAATTGTCTCAAGAAGTTCCATAAAAAATTCTGAACTGCAAATGCAAAATCTCAACCATTCAGAATCTCACATCTCTCTGGAGACTGAAAGGTCTTGTATTTCGAAATCCAAAACCATCAGAATTCAGTGATTCTGAATGTCCAGAAGTTGGAATACTTCAGAATTCAAGAATCCCATACGTGGTTCGAGAATCTCAAAATCATAGAATCTGAACATTTCGAAAATCTTCAAATCTCAAGGACCTGTAGGGTTCAGATTCACCTCAACATTCGATCATAATTCATTAAAAAAATTTTTTTCTAGACTTCTTCAAAAGCTGTCATCATTCATCCAACATTCCAGAAGATTCTAAGACTCCAAAAAAATGGCCAACGGAAATTCGCATTTCCTCCCTGCCCGGAATGATTCCGAATCAAGTCGCCTTTAGAGGGGGACACATCTTCTCTCCCCCCTCAAACTCATGAATCATTGTTCTTCCTGTTTTCTCTCTCCCATCTTCATGTATCCATCTCATCTCTATCTCTTCTCGAAGATCGTCAAAAAAAGAAAGAAAGACGAAAAGTTGACTCGATTCAACTCTTAACCCACTTTTTTCAACCCCTTCCTCGCCTCTTGACGTCAGAACAGAAGCTGTTCTTCGGGAGAAAAAAAAGAAGAATTTCGAAGAAATTTGGCAACTTCTTCAATGGAAAAGAAGAAGAAGAAGATACGGATAAAAATAGAGAGTTCTGCAAAACTCGAGCGAGTTCTGGAGTCTTGGAGGGTGTCTTGACCCAAATTCGATTCCGATATGCTCACTTATGACGGAGAGGATCCTCTTGGGGGCGGGTGGAGGGACGTCACAGAGTTTTTGGAGGAGGAGAAGATTCAAACCTCAAATTGGGTAGGGTCATGGTTATGGGTGGTCTAGGCGGCCAATATCAGCTAGGCCATAGGCTTAGGTTTATCCCGAACTGAGAAGTGAGGCGTCGACCTGATCCATGCGCTCATCCAGTGACTTTGTAAGGGAGAGAGGTGCAGAGAAGCTAGAACCTTGCTGTTCTAGGATCAAAGTGAAGACGTTCTGGGCCAGGCTAGTAAGCTCAGAACTGACAGGGACTAAAGTTTCAAGACTAGATGGTCCACCAGAATGCAGCAGTTTCGCTGCAGATGCAAGTGAACCTGTCGCACCCTCTCGTGAACCCTCTTTCAGCTGAACACGCTCATATCTCGAAAACCGTCAAAACTACAAGAAAGTTGTCAACTAAGAAAATGTTAAACTCAACCTTTCCCACATTTTTGTAGTTGACCACTTTTTCACATCTCACAATGAGACTTTCAGATTGGATTGGAACACCTACATCTCAGTATTGCACGAGTTCTTGTGTTGAACTTTTTCTTAATCTGGGTCAAGGTGAAATCGACCCTGCAGATTCAGATTCTGAAGTCAAAATCAGCAAAATACTCACATGTTTCTAGTTATGACCTCACAAAGCTGAATCCAATAGCCATATTAGACGTGAAATTCCATCTTCCCCAAAAATCTACCTCCAATATCACTATTGGATTCAACTTTCCGAGGTCATAACTCGAATCACGTGAACGTTTTGCTAGTTTTAACTTCCGAGTCTGACTCTGCAAGGCCGATTTCATCTAGATCCAGATTATGAGAAAAAGTCCAACCCAAGAACTAGTGCAATCTCCTTGTCAGGAGAGCTTCGGATTCAAGGATCCCATCTCAATTCTTGACTCATCTCTTGTTGCCACATCATCTGAGGAGAAAAAAAAGTTCAGTTACTTAAATAAATATAAAACTCCCATTGAAAGTACCTCCTTGGGATGTTTTCATTGTTCATCATCTCTGTCTTCTCTCGCCCAGTTTTCAGGCTCTTTGTCTGGAAAACATAATTTCCTCCTTCATCTTGTCTACCACCCAGAAAAATGCTCTACACAACAACAATTGATCATCCAAACTTTTCGTTTTCTTCTACTGCTTCTCTCTCTCTCTCTGTGATCCCTTACTAATCAAATCCAGACTCCGCCTCCTTTTCGGCCATATCAAGCCCCGCCCCTTTTTGCAAGGAGCACAGCTGTCCACAACGGATTGCTCAGTATTGGGGTGAGATGCTCCGTAATGTTCGGAACTCTTTTTTTTTGGGGGGGGGGGGGG